>PVJC01033751.1:0-19200 GCA_004026665.1 Murina feae
GCCCTGCAAGGGGCCTGGGAAACCCACCAAGCAGACCACTAACCCCCCTGCTGCCTCTTTCCCGCTCCCCAATGCCTCTCAAAGGGCCTGGGCAGTCGCCAAGCAGGCCACCGACCCCCCGCCATCTCTTACCTGCTCCCCGGTGCCCCTCAAAAGGCCTGAGGAGCCACCAAGCAGGCCCTCAACCCCCACTGCCTCTTTCCCACTCCCCGGTGCCCCACAAAGAGCCTGGGGAGCTGCCAAGCAGGCCGCCAACCCTGCCGCCTCTTTCCCACTCACCAGTCCTGGGTCCTGCACTGTTCCGCCCTGCAGCCGCTCTGTGCACTTGGGAGGTCCCTCAGCCCAGACTGTGCCCTCTCACAGTCTGAGACCCCTCTGGGGATGTCCACCTGCTGGCGTGCCTGACCAGCCTGGATGAGGGGCTTTAAGGCTGCCCACAGTTCCCATTGACCCAATGTCCCAGCAAGGCTGGCTGGAAGCAGGTTTCTGGGGTTTGTTTATCTTCTATAATTGATGCTGTTCCTTTAAGGCAAGGCCTAATGAGAAGCCTCGTTTCTGCTTCAGCTCGGGGCTTCTATAATGAGACATTGTTACCCTTAGCCCAGCCTGCTGTTTCCTTCAGCTCCCGAGGATTCTATGATTGTTATTTTGTTGCAAACATTTGCAAACATGTTTTGCTTTGAGGCAAGGATAAGCCAAGCTGGCGCACAGACAGTTTCACTTTCACTCCTGCTGCAATGGAAGCTGCCATTTACTCAGGTCTGTGAATGGCAGCCACCATGTTGGCTGGGTTAATTTGCATACAGTCACTCTGATTGGCTGGTAGGCATCCCGAAGGGATGGTTAATTTCAATATTACACTTTTATTAGTTAAGATAGTAAAAAGAATATAGTTTGATATCAGGTAGGATGACACCTCTAATGTTGATCTTCTTTCTTAAGATTAGCATATAAAATAAAATAAAATTATTAAGTAGGTTCTGTGTAGCAACCACAGTCTCTTTCTGCTCCTTTCCAACCAAATTATTAGCATGGAAAAGTGTGACTGCCAATATCTGCAAGAGAAAATACAAAAACAATGTCCACTTCTCACACTCAATGCTGAACACCCAGGCATCTGGGAATGCTCTTTAATTCACACTTTCCAAGAGAACGGGAATCCCTGCTGAAGCAGAGAAGGCCCCATGCACTTCCTTTTTGGTGGTTATAATTGGTGGCTCTTGAAGGAGGAGTGGAGGTGCCCTGAAAGATATACACTTATGGAGCCTGGGTCTGTTAAAGATGCTCTACAAACGTTGGTTATTCTCATTCATAGGATTATTCAAAGGAAAAGTCTACAATAAACTACTTAAAGAAGTTATTGTAAATGAGCATTGAGGTATGATGATGTTGCTAAAACTCATAGTCAACTGAACAGGTTAATGTTTATAATAATAAAAGCATAATATGGTAATCAGACCAGACATCCTTCCGGATTACCTTCCAGACAAAGCTGGGGTTGCGAGGGAAGCCTGGGTCCTGGTGCCTGCAGCAGCTGGAGGGAAACCCAGGTTCAGGGAGCCGGAGGGAAGGCAGTGTGGCAGCCGGGGAAGGAAGGCCTGCTCTTGCATGCATTTCATGCTTCAGGCCTCTGGTTTACTATAACTGCCTTAAGAAAAAATAATGTTAAACATTATGATTACTTATAGCCTGTCACCCATATTTCACACAAGCAAATATAATTTGTAAACCTTTTAATTTAAAATATTTGAAGATATGCTGACACAAAACCCATTAAAGTAGTCCTGCGGCAGGCATCCCTCTGCCAGGCTAAAGGACGGCCAATCTTCCGTTGTTTCTGTGCACAGATATCCATGATCACCTACTTGAAAAGGGAAGAATACGGTGGCAGGAGGGAGACTAATTGTGCATTCCTTAATGCCAAGCACCCATCTGTATGGATTTTGGAAAGACTGCAGTTTTATTTATTTTATTGGAGGTAATTTCTGTTGAAATCAAAAGAAGCAAAACCATGCACCAATTGTAAAAATAGGTAAATAATAAGAACCCAGAATTAGGGGAAGCAGAGGTGGAGTGGGTGGGCAGGAAGCATGAGGCACAATCTATAATAATAAAAGCATAATATGCTAATTAGACCAGAAAACCAAATGAACTTCCAATGTCATTCCAGACATCTTTCCAGACAACCTTCCAGATGAAGCCACGGTGGCGGGGGCCAAGGCATAGGTGGTTAGGGGTGAGGAGGCAGGCAGGCAGAGTGGTTAGGGGAGATCAGGCAGGCAGACAGGAAAGCGATTAGGAGCCAGCGGTCCAGGATTGCAAGAGGGATGTCTGACTGCCAGTTTAGACCCTATCCTGCAGGGAACCCTGTGGGATTGGGCCTAAACCAGCAGTCAGACATCCCCTTGAGGGGTCCCAGATTGTAAGAGGGTACAGGCCGGGCTGAGGGACACCCCCTGGTGCATAAATGTTGTACACTGGGTCTCTAGTATTTATAATAATAAGGAATTATAAGTCAGTGCCTTGTAATAATGGATGTAACTGTCTATTAAAGGATATGCTCTATTCAGTATTGAGAAACTATTTTGCCCCTGATTCTCTCTTCTGAGGGGTCCTTGTTACATATGAAATCATAACACACACCACCCTCAGATGTAGCTGTAACACACAGTCACACTCACAAAATGTTCTTACACTCATGGAGCTCTTCTTGCAGAGTCTTTCAACACAAGCCAACCCACAACTGCAGGCACCAAGCCACAGTTTCCTTCCTGCTCCTCTCAAGACAACTCACCATCCTGTGGCAAACGATGAACCTCAAAGAGTGATGTCTGCTGGCCAGTGCGGCTCAGCTGCCTGGAGTCTTGTCCTGTGCACCAAAAGTGTGTGGGTTCGATCCTGGTCAGGCCTCGTGCCTGGGTTTTGGGTTCAATCCCTGGTCGGAGTGCTTATAAGAGGCAACCGATCAATGTTTCTCTCATGCATCCATGTTTCACTCTCTTAAAAGACAAAAAAAAGAAAAAAAAAACCAACAAACAAACAACCGTCCCGAGATGGCTAGACCTACAGAGCAGCCAGGTGCAAATGGCCCACAGAGCCACGCCAGCAGTAGGGGAAAGCAGGAGCGCTGACCCGGACTCATCGGCCCAGCTCAGGCCCCGACAGGAAGCCTGTGCCTGGTGCGTGTGGCCTTCCACTGAGCACCCCCTCTGGGTGGAGAGAGATGCACAGAACAGCCAGCGGAGCGTGAGGCCAGAGCTGATGGACACATGACCTTTCCAGCCACCAACTAATGTCCTTCAGAACTGATGCTTCTCTCTCTCTCCCTCTCCCTTCCCCTCTGAAATCAGTAAAAGTATAATATTTTTAAAAGAACTCAAGGTTTTCACGACCTGGACTCCATCGTAGGCAGATGGTTCTGCTGGGAGAGAGGGCGCTTGGCAGGAAGGCTGCAGAGGGAGGCCTGGGGCGAGGCTCTGCGGCCTGAAAGCTGATGATCCGCGCCCTACCGCAGCGAGAACGGGGAGGCAGGAGCAGCGTGGTCACACTCTGGGTCATCTTCCTCCTCTATGACTTTCTAGATTTAAGGTCTTAGGAAAGCTACCCAATCCTCTCTGCCTCAGTTTCCTATAAGAAATGGAGATGATAATGGTCTCAGGGAGGTTATGAGGCTTAAATGTGCTAACATGCTGAGACTAGTTCCAAACAGCGGCTATTACACGAGGCAGTAAATACACACTGTAACTGGCACATGCTGGCAGGCGGGCTGCGTGCCTGGACGTCACGCACTGTGGCTCACGGGCTCCCTCCCTACTCCTGGGGTGAGTCTGAGAAGTTCCCGTAGCGCCACCAGTCCAGAGTTGGTATAGCATCCTGTGCCTCCTCTGCCAGCTGCGAGGTGGGCATGGGTGAACTGCAGCCTCTCCACCCATGGCCTGAGTGGATTTTAGAATTCCTGTCAACACACTGTTCCCAGCAGCCACCATCCATTAGTCAGAATTGACCCAAAAATTAAAATGTTTGACCTCTCAGCTTCGGAGCATACAAGCTTTTAGGAAATGACAGCTCCCTGGTCTCACCCAGAGCTCCACGTTGTCATAAATTTCTCAGTGTGGTTGACAGAACAGCATCAAAGGCCGCGGGTGGGTAGCCCTGGGTCAACTATGGTAACTCTCGCCCTTGGAGGTGGCTGCACCGGAGAAGGGCTAAGGTGGCATGAGGAGGCCCCTGAAGTGCCTGCCCATGGCCAGTGGACAAAGCCTTACAGTTGACATTCAGCATCATCCTGTATCAGTGCCAGGTGCACCGCCTCGTGGTTAGACAACCATGTGCTCTTCAGCGCGTCCCGAGTTCCCGGTGCCCCGCTGGCCCCATGCGTAGTTATGATGATATTACTGACTCTGTTCCCCAGCTGCCCTTCATGCCCGGGACTGCTCTGCCACTGACCTCGTGGTCCCAACTCATGCCCAGACTTCCTTGGGTAACTGGGGCGCAGTTCTGTGCTGGCCCGTGTTCTCCGCACGCAGGGCACCGGGAAAGCGTGTCCGTCCAGTGCCTTGCTCCCCACAGCAGAGCTCACAGAGGTTGGGGCTGTTTTCGCTCTTCTTTTTCATCTTCAGGTGAGGAGAGGAGAATCAAGAGACAGCTCTGATTCTCACTGGAAGTCAAAGAAGTCACCCACAGTTACCTATGGACAGGCTGTCCACACATCACAGGAAGATGCTTACCTGTTTTAATCCTTTAGCAATAAATGAATTTGTGAGAATACTGCTAGAACTGTGTTATACTTTAATATGCTACGCGTTCATACAGAATGACATCTACAAATCACAAGTGCTTATCTTTGATCAAAATTATCACCTTTTGCTCACATTTATTCACATGGGGACTAAACTGTATACATCAAAATATGGTTCCCATAATCCTCACGAGAAGCTGTTAGCTTTTTGTGTAACAGTGCGCCAGCTTTTTCCCTGTGCAAGGAGCAACTGGCTAAGCTCTAATGCGCTACGACCTGGACTCCATCGGAAGCAGATGGTTCTGCTGGGAGAGAGGGCGCTTGGCAGGAAGGCTGCAGAGGGAGGCCTGGGGCGAGGCTCTGCGGCCTGAAAGCTGATGATCCGCGCCCAAGGCAGCGGCAGGGAGAACGGGAGGCAGTGCGCTAAGGTTGTGCGGAGTGAATGAGCAACATTCTCCTCCTTCCAGCGCGGTTTCCTGTCTCCAGTGGTGCTGGTGCCAGTGGTGCCGTTGAGTGAGGGCAAAGAGGAGAAGATGAGGAGGGAAAGGGGCCAGGAATCGAATCTGGGCCGTGCCGCACTGAAGGCACCTACAGCTGAAGGTGCTTGCTGGGCGGACGTGGTCACGCGTCGGAAATGGGTGATGCCAGAGGGACGTCTGGGAACATCTGGAATGTGGGCAACATTGGAAATCAGAGAAGACGGCTCAGGAGAATTAAGAAAGGATGAAGGGAGGACTTGTGGCAATCCCATCAGCAATGTGCAAACAAACAAAATACACCGGTGAGACAGGGTGCACCACACCGGACAGGAGCCCATGGCTTCCAGGGCCAGACTGCCTAACATCATACCCAGCCTCCACCACCTTTCAGCTTTGTGACCTTGGGCAAGACCGGTAGCGTCTCTGGGTGTCACCTTCCTCATGTGTAAAGTGAGTCCACGTCAGAGGGTATCATGTTGCTGAAATAAATGAACATTTCTAAAGCATTTTGAATAATGCCAGGCCCTCAGTAAACAAAGCTTATTTCATTATTGTTGTAAAATACAAAGTGTTATAAATCTTTTAGCCCCAAATATAGATTTCAATTTTGCATTCTATTTTACTTCTCTACTGCACCTACTTTTTGGAAGTATATCTTATTCTACTCATAATTCTAGTGGATCCTGAATGAAGTATTATTAAATTCGCTACCCGTTTCCTGTTGAAAGTCAGTCTCAGGAAAGGTAAAATCAATTATTTTCTTCACAAAACAATTACCTTATAGAAGACTCGGAGAAGTTGTCTCAGGGTATTCTGCCATGTAATCATGTTTCTAGGGTTTGAATCGATTGTCAGTTTTCCCAGGGGCCTGTTCCTCCAGCTCTTTCCTTCTTTTACTTATTCGTTTCACTTTCCAGGACTAAAATGACAGAAGTGAGTTTTTCCTACATTCCAGGCATTTCTGCTCATAGAGTGGCGGCCGGCCTTTGGCATTGCCCTGGCCCCCCAGTCCGCTCTGTGGGAACCCTGCAGACTATCCCCAAGTACATAACCTCATGTTCTTCATCACTGCCCCTTGGGCTGGCTCAGTGTTCGCTGTGTAATGAATGAGAAAGCGTAAGAATCTCTGAACCTTGTAGGCAGGGCATTGGCCCTGTGTGATGAGGGCGGCTGAGCAGGTGGTTACGAGGCTCAGCACGGCTCACAAAGGTCACTGGTCACCACTCAGAGGATGAGACCTGAGGCAGGATGGCTGGTGGCTCCCCAATAAGGCTCTGCTCATATCACCACGGAAAGGGCTTGAGGGTCCGGGCGCCTGGGGCTTGTGTTCAGTGGACATCACCTTTCCTCTCTGCTCAGCTCCCAGAGCACCAGCCAGCTCCTCGCGTTCCCCGCTGGGCCCATTGGGAGGCTCACACAGAGCCTCGGGAGCTTCCTGTCCGGGCGGAAGCAAGCTTCATGTTCTCACGAATCTGCACGGCCTCTCAGCCTGTTAACCAGGACTGTGTCCTGAGATGGTCACAGTGATGGCGATAAGGAGTCACAGAAGCAGAGACAAAAGGCATCAAGAGTGGCTTCAGCAGGCAGCAGAGAGACTCGAAAGCTAAAGAGACCACGCAGTGTGGAAGGGGGAAAACTCAGTGCCCGTGTAGAAATGGATGCTAAAGACAGCAAGGCACAGCTAAACCGAACACGTCTGAGCAATAAGTAGACAAATTTTGTGCAGTACAGTGGTTGCTAAGAGAAGCGATAAAGAGCTACATGGAAGCCCTGGCCAGGTGGCTCAGTTGATTGGTGCTGCATCCCAGACACCAAAATGTGGTGGTTCGATTCCCGGTCAGGGAGTATACAGGGGGCAACAGATCAATGTCTCTCTCTCTCTGTCCCTCTCTCTAAAAAAGAATCAATAAACAAATCTTTGGGCATCATCTTACGGTTATTGACATTGTCAAGGAAGGAGTGACATACATGTAAATAAAATAATTTAAAACAAGAAATCTTTCTAAAAATCTTAAGTGCCAGGATTTAGATGAAAATGTCTTCAATAATTGCCAGCATTTAACCTATAATCCTATATAATAAAGAGGTAATATGCAAATGAACCCTCATGCCCTCACAAGATGGCTGCCTACGATCAGGCCAGCAAGGAGGTTAGTGAGGGACGACCAAATGACTGAACAAGCAGGTTGTGTGGGGCAACCAGGCAGGTGGAGGGGGGGCATTTGGGGGCAACCAGGCTGATGGGGGGGTGCAGTTGGGGATGACCAGGCAGTTGGGGGTGATTAGGCCAGCTTCAGGGGGCAGTTAGGGGTGATGAGGCCAACAGAGAGGGGTAGTTGGGGGTGACCAGGCTGGTGGGGGGGACAGTTAGGGGCAACCAGGCCAACAGGAAGGGAGCAGTTAGGGCCGATCAGGCAGACAGGCAGGTG
The DNA here is from genome assembly GCA_004026665.1 of Murina feae. Taxonomy (NCBI): domain Eukaryota; kingdom Metazoa; phylum Chordata; class Mammalia; order Chiroptera; family Vespertilionidae; genus Murina; species Murina feae. Next base: position 7,647 of record PVJC01033751.1, read on the forward strand.
AGCAATTAAGAGCCAGTGGTCCAGATTGGAGAGGGTGCAGGCTGGGCTGGGCTGCCCCCCCCCCCCCCGCCGTACAAATTTCCTGCATGAATTTTGTGCGCCAGGCCCCTAGTCTATAATAATGAAAGCATAATATGCAAATAGACCAAATGGCTGAACAGCAGAACGACCATCCAGACAACCATTCTATGACACACCCTGGTGCCAGGCCAGCCAAGGCGGGTGCAACGCAATTGGTTGGGGGGCTCACCATCACCCCACAATCACCCCACAGAGGGAGGCCCAGGCCACTAGCTGGGGGGCGATCAATGGGTGGGGGAGCTCCATGATCACCCCAAAGAGGAAGTTCCAGGCCACCCTGTATGGGGCAATCGATTAGGGGGACTCCAGGGAACCAGGGAACCGGGGGGGGGGGGGTGGCAGCTGAGCGGGCAGCGCCAGGCAAAGATGAGTGCAGGTTGGGGGTAGGGCCGTGAGGGCCTGCCCTTGCACGAATTTCGTGCATTTGGGCCTCTAGTTATAGGATAAGAAACTTATGTGAAAACAAAGTGGCCGATGCACACCTGCCAACCGGGCTCCTTGGTTGTCAACGCGGAAGCATTGAGAAGGAACTACCTTTCTGCTTGCAGACCTTTTGCCAAGAATATAGCGTTAACTTAAGAAAGAAGCACAGTCACTGGATGCAGTCCTAGCCTATGCTGTATTAAGAAAAGTAAGGGCCACAATGTGGGGTGTTGTTGCTGTTGTAGTTTTGTGGTTTACTAATTTTATTTTAATTATTTTTATATTTGCCTCCTTATATTTCTTTTTTCCCTTTATGTTCTTCCATCACCGTTTATCCACCCTCTACCCACTTCTACCTCTCCCTCCGCCCTTCCTACCCCCCAGGAATCCTTTCTTTTTTCTTTGTATTTTGCTCAATCCCTCCACCCCAAATGTTTTCAAGTGGATTGTTCAAGATGCCACAACAAAGCAGAGGCTTGGGAATTAGCTTCCCCATTAACTTGTGAGGAGCTACAAGCGCCTGTTCCCTGGGGCACAAGGAGCAGGAAGACCTCTCCTGTGTCCTGACTCCCGGGTGGTGGGTCACGAAGTGCCCAGGGTACCACGGTGTTTAGCTCTTCATGCTGGAAGTTTTACTGGAAATAAATTATTCCATTAATGTATAACCAAATACACTGTAAACTTTACTGCTCCAACAATCACAGACAGATGTAGGAACTTCTACAAACAAATGACTGGGAGGGGGGGAGAAAATGAAAGTAAGTAGATAAGAGAGTGCAAATCAGAATTAAACTAACAATGTTATCCTAATGTTTCATTTCAATGCTACATACCATACCAGGGTTTTCTCATTTTTTTAGCCTCCCTATTAATCCTGCTAGAATTTGAATTAGTCCAGATTAGGGGTGAATATATTATTTATAGCCTTTACACTGGTGCTAGGTTGTGCATTTTCATCCCAACAAGGAAAATAATTTGGTCAGGTTTATACAAAGGCAATTGAATTGTATAACATGTCATTATGTTAAAATAAACTTTTTATATTTTTTTCACAGACTTGAGTCAAAGGAGCCTTTCCTATCTGTTGGGTGAGTATATGTCTAAATATTTTAAATCTCAATTCCTTAATCGATTTTTAATTCGAATTACCAAGGTTTACTGAGATGGCATTTCAGTCATTAATCCCATGTTCAGAGTCTTAACACATCTCTGGGTGGCTTCATTTCTTCAGCGGCATCGCTACCTCCGTTTTATAGAAACTTTAGTAAAATGCACTCTAGGCTGTTTGTGACCTCAGAAATCCAGCTGATAAACATCTGTGAAACCCTCTGCTCGATGAGCACAGGGTAGAAGAATTGCCTGTATTCTCATCATGTACACATGTGCTCAGTCAGGTTTGACCTTTCCCCTGAACTACAGCGTCTGTTTCCTGTCCACACAGCTTGGCCGTTTTCTCTCACTCTTTTCTGCTCAGTGTTTCTTCTGCCTTTCTCCAGCTCTATCTCCAAAATCTCTCTCTTGTCTCTTCTTTTCTCATCTCACTTTTATTCCTCCACTCCATTCACAGTGACTGGCTCTCTGAACACAGAACTGGTGGTATCGTTCTGAGTCAAGATGCATGGTCCAATGAGAGTATATTGTGGGCAAGAACACATGGATGATCTCGGCATTTCAAGCTAATTGTTCTGAACAGATCTGTCCACTAATCCTTTGACTAATATGTTAAAGGACTATTAATGTGTTAGTCCCTTTAGGACATTTTAATAGGTTAGTCCAAGGTGAGAGCAGTTCTGCATGCTCAGCGTTATGTCGATGCTGTCGAGTCTCGGAAGGAGTTGGAAGAGGTGATGTCTCACTCTGAGGAGGTTGTGCGGCATTTGATGAAAAAACAATCACATCTGGGGTCCACTGTACTTGTGCTCGGTAACCAGAGCACATACGGAGTTAGGTTCTGAGTGATCACATCAATTTTCTTTTATGTCTTTGCTCGTGGCCTTTGAATATTTCTGTCACTCCTTGAGCAACCATGGTTCCCTCCCTTTCTACTCCTCATAAAAGCATCTCAGAAAGTTGCTTGAATCACAATAGTCAAAACAATTGTTTGGGAGGTGGGGAATAGAAGTGAGCAGGTGACTTATGGAGGACTTAATGAAAAATGGAAGGTCGAGTTGATCCAAAGAAATCACTAGAGAGTTCTTCTTTCCCTTGTCGGTCATCAGCTGCTATTGTTAGATGTCTCTAAGCTGGAAGAAGCCTTTCATTCAGAATGCATGTGTGTCCTGCCCTCGAGTCAAAGGGTGAAATAGCTTTTCTTCACACCTCACTTGCTGCACTTTCTCAGCGGCATTCCATCCTCCCACTGCTCTGAGGTGGAAGTCATTTTTTATTGCATACCCTCCATAAACTTTGTTCTAAGCTTAGAGTTTAGAACTCAGTAGTAGAGCACTGAGAAAAAGTTTCCAAAGAAGAATGTTTTATAACACAGCAAATACTCAAAATGGGAAAACTGACATAGCAGATGATGATATGACTTAGGTATGACTTAGATATGACTTAACATTACTTAAGTGTGATTTAGACATGAACTGGGTGTGACTTATATATGACTTTGGTATGAATTAGGTATGACTTAGATATGACTGAAACAACTTAGATAGGATTTAAGTATGACTTAGATATGATTTAAGTATGACTTTGGTGTGACTTAGACATGACTTAAATGTGATTTAAACATGAGTTAGGTATGACTTAGACGTGATTGAAACATGACTTAGGTGTGACTTTGGTGTGACTTAGATAAGACTTAAGTATGATTTAGACATGACTTAGGTATGACTTAGATGTGACTGAAGCATAACTTAGATGTGACTTCAGAATGACTTAGAAGTAAAGTGGGGTGAAACATACCCAAATGTCTGCTGACTGGACATTTTATGTCATCGTGAAATTTCTCCATTCTCCTCCAAGAAAATGATTTTAAATAAAATTGTCCAAAAGTATGTACGGATCTCTCCTGATCCTCTTCAGTGAGAGAGCAGGGTAACGGTGATCATGAGGGCACACATGAGCCTACCAGGCAACAGGTAATCTACTGAAAGAAACATATACTCAAAGTTGTGACTTTTATCTCAGTTGCTTGCCAAAGGGAATAAGAGCATGGTGTGTGGTCCATGATACTGTGGACACGTGACTATATAACATAGGACCCTACACACCTCATGGACATTCACTTTAATTCTGTGTTGAATAAAAACTCATATTAGTGAATAATATAGTGTTAAATATGGCATACTCCAACCCACTGCCTGCCAGTGTCTTAAAAAGGTACTACTATGTACTTTGAGAAACTGCTTCCACCTCCTTGCCTCTGACCCTTACAGACAAGCTCTATTAGTTTAGGCAGTTATTTCAACCCCAAGCTTCAGGTCCTTATTTGTGAAATCCTATCTAATAAAAGAGAAACATGCAAATGAACATACCTCCTCTATGCCCACAAGCCACACCCAATCAGGAGTGAGTATGCAAATTAACCCAACAAAGATGGTGGGTTAATTTGCATACACAGGTGCCCAGCAACCTAAGTCCCAGGAATATCCTAGGGACCCTGGCAGCTCAGAGCCTGCAGGCCCAAACGTAGGCTTTGAGCGGCCTTGGTCCCAGAACACCCCTGGCCACTCCTGGCCTACTGGCCTGGGTGTGGTGGGGGCAGGGCAGCAGAGGCTTGAGCGGAGCCAGAGAGGAGCAGGGGCCCTGCACAAGCCACAGCTGAGACTTGATCGAAGCCAGGGGGCGCTTCCCAAGCCAGGGCAGAGGCTTGATCAAAGTAGGGGGCATGGGAGGGCTGCCAAGCTGCGGCAGAGGCTTGAGCAGGTCCTGAGCAGAGGGGAGTGTGGGTGGCCTTGTCCAATCTTTGGACAGAGGCTTGAGCAAAGCTGGGGGGCCCTGCCCAAGCTGAATTGGAGGCTTGAGCAGGCCTGGAGACAGGGGCTGTGCCAGCCTAGGCTTGCCAGCAGTCCTGCCTCTGTGGGTGAGCTGCAGAGGAAACACCTTTTCTGACAGCTCATTGGTTAAGCTCTCTCTATGCCACTGGTAATGCTCTTGGTAACTTGGTTAACAAGAATCCAAAAAAATAATCTAGGGTTTTTTACCTCACTCCTGGAGAAAAAAAATGAAGGTCCACTGCTGGGGGGCTAAGAAATGTCCTATCCTGCCCTAGCTGGTTTGGCTCAGTGGATAGAGCCTCTGCCTACCCACTGCAGCACCCGGGTTGATTCTGACCAAGGGCATGTACATAGGTTGCAGGCTTCTCCCTGGCCAGGGCCCAGGTCAGGGCTCATGCAGGAGGCAACCAATCAAAGTGTTCCTCTCACTTTGATGTTTCTCTCTGTCATTTCCTCTCTCTTCCACATTCTCTAAAAATCAATGGAAACATATTCTCAGGTGAGGATAAAAAAAAAAAAGAAAGAAATGTCATATCCTATGAAAGACACATCTTGAAAATGCCTAAAGAAAGTTGCCATTTCTTCATGGTGAAGGGACTGGAATCTGTATTGATGCAAACACCTTAGCAGCTGCAGGGGCTGGCAGTGGCTGCAGCAGCGGGGTGATGGGACTGGCACCTTCCCCTGATCAGCTGGGTCACCTCCCACAGAGGGAGGCCAGAAGTGGGCCTAAGCCATCAGTAGGACATCCCCTGAGGGCTCCCAGTCTGTGAGAGGGGGCAGGCTGGGCTGAGGAACTCCCTCCCCCCATGAATTTTGTGCACCAGGCCCCTAGTAGAGAATAAATAAGAAAATTTGCATCATGCATTTAGCTTCATCGGTGGTGCGTAGGGACTGTCAGATGTCAGCTCTCGTTACAACCCTAGAGGCGTGTTCATGTTGTGCTGGAGAGTCAGAGAGTGAGTGCCTTCAGCAGGCCTTGCTTGGAGCTACATGTGAAAATCAAAGAAGTTTTATAAAGCAGAGAAAAATAAAACTTGTGAATGAAATAAGCTATCAAACATGAGCACATATATTCTGTTTCATATTTCAATGATGAACATTAATAATTGTCATTTAAATTCCTTAGATGAAAAGAAATGTTGATACATTTTGATGCACATTTCTTCTTAATGTAAATATGGGAGCAAATTTTCTCCTCAGATAAATGTGCTGCAGAAATTATGAAATAGCATTTTTATTTTTTTAAATAGATTTTTATTAATTTCAGAGAGAAAGGGAGAGGGAGAGAGATAGAAACATTGCTGAGAGAGAAACATCCATCGGCTGCCTCCTGCACAGCCCCTACTGGGGATCGAGCCTACAACCCGGGCTTGTGCCCTGACCAGAAATCGAGCCATGACCTTTTGGTTCATAGGTGGACGCTCAACCACTGAGCACACTGGCCAGGCATGAAATGGAGTTTTTAAATGACACAACATAAAACCAATCAGAACATACTTTTGGAAAATTTTGTCAAAAACAGTTACAAGACAAGGAAATATTTGCTTATAGAAAAGCTCAGGGAATTGTGAAAGGAAATCGGTGATCTCAGACCTTCCACTCCAGGCTGATATAAGAACTTGCACCTTCACAAGTCAGTGATGTATAAATGACTCATTAGGAAAATAAAAAATAGCCCTAGCTGGTTTGGCTTCATGGATAGAGCATCAGCCTGTGGACGGAAGGGTCCCAGGTTTGAATCCAGTCAGAGGCAGGTACCTCAGTTTCAGGCTCAGTCCTGGCCCCAGTTAGGGCCCTTACTGGAGGCAACCAATCAATGTGTCTCTCTCACATTGATGTTTCTCTCTTTCTCTCCCCCTCCCTTCCATTCTCTCTAAAAATAAATGGGGGGAAAATATCCTCAGGCAAGGATTACCAAAATAAAAAAAAGAAAGAAAGGAAAATAAACAATAAACGTTAGCCTAGCAGGAAGCCTGAAGGCTCGTTCTGTTGCTGTTTCCCAGGATGGGTCAATGCGAGCAGTGGTTTCCATGGCTACCTGGCAAATCTGGTCCCGCCAGGCCTCAAAACCCTGTCTGCACCAAGCCTGCATCCTCCCCATCCTCCCCTTACTGCCTGCAAGCAGGTTGTCCTCACAGACACTCATGGTCTCAGGATCGCTCAGAAAAACCTTGGGAACCTAACTTTCCTCAGCCGCTCCCTGCTCTGAACACACTGATCTAGACCTAGCTGGACTCAGCATGGAGGCCAGGAAGCAGAGAGATCGGAAGGTGTGCTTCCACGTCTGCCAGGACCCAGGAGCACGCTGCCTGTGCTCACACACGCGAAACTCACTCCGGCGTCGTCCCAGAACTCATTGGGGCTGCACTAAATTTTAGATGTTAAATTATTGAACAATATAATTTAAATACTTAATAAGCGATTTTATTAAATATTAATAACAATGTTTCATTTTTCAAATTATTATAAATTTGTCTCATATAAATGCATCATTTATATGTAATATGTATTACATGTATAATTTGTTATATATAATATAAAATACTTTTCTATAAATAAAATAATTTAATTAGATTTGTAAATTAAAATGTTTTTCCCCTCTCACCTGACAATAAAAAGTCCCAGCTGAACTGCCTTGACGTTCAGCGCAGAGCTCAGGCCTGTGTGCCAGAGGACCAGTCAGGGGCGCTGTCCTGCTCCTCCTCCGGGCCTTATACCTGGAAGCGATTCCGAGAACGCCCGGCAGGGCTTCCTCTGTGGCAGCAGGTAGACTCTGACCGGGAAGTGAGCTGGGAGAAGGGAGGCATCAAGTCTGCACCTGGAAAAGAATAAGGACTGAGTGGTCGACCCAGTTAAGATTCTAAAATCAAACTCTTAGTTTAAGACCAGTTTTGCCTTGAAAACAGCTTCCCAGCTTCTCCATGGACAGCCCCGAGGAGGGCGCGGGACCTGCCGTCCTCTGGCGTTGGAGAGTGAGGCTGTAAAGGTGCACATTGGGGCAGCGTGGGAGTCCCCCAGGGAGAGTCACACTTCTCACATTCTGAGCGGTTTTAACATATACTCAAGGCACTAAATGAAAACCGCCATGAATTAGTTCTCCTTGCCTCCTCAGCATGAGGCTGACCTTTTAAAGGGAAGACTTTGCATATGAATTGATTGCATTTGAGAACTGAAACTTTGATTCACACCAGTTGTTCAGCAGATGAATTTTTGCATGAGTAGCTTGATTGTAAGGATGATTATTTAATGCATGGGCACACACCTATTTCAGACTTTTTCACTGATGTAGAATAATTTAATAATCAGACTATTTAAAAACTATGTGGATATTGCTCAGAATATATTCTTTTCCCAGCTTGACTGAGAGGCATTTAAACACACACTTGGGACACAAAGCCCAGTTATTACCTTGATCTCCCTGAGAAGCCGGCACCCTGAGTGAGGCGCCCTGGCCAGCCCAAGCCTGCTCTCCTGCTCAGTCCCCATGGAGGCCATGGACACCTTGATCTGTGACGGAAGGAAATCCGCCATTTGGGATGCCAGGGATGAGCCTGGAGGAGATTATAGTAAAGGAACTGTCAGAGAGAAAGGCCAGGCTGCATGGCCTCATGGAGGTGGAGCTGGAGGAGCTGAGGTCAGAGGCTGGGGGGCAGGGTGGAGGGAGGGAGAGCGGAGCAGTGGCCGCCAGCTCTGCGGGCAAATGAGTGGTTCTGGGAACTGCTGTTAGTGGTAACTCGGTGATAGACCTGTTTTGTACGCTTGAAGCTTGCTTTTTAAAGAAGTGGATCTTAAATGTTCTCACCCAGAAAGTGGAACCATGTGAGGAAATGGGTAGCTTCATTGCTTGGTTGTAGAAGTCATTTCACAGACTGTATGTATATGAAAACACCATGTACTTCTTAAATATATGCAGTTTTCATTTGTCAAAAAAATAGGATCTGTAAAAACAAAACAAAAAACAGAAAGAAAACACCTGGTGAAAAGGCCATGTCTTTAGGGCATCAGAGGCAGCGAGTGGGGGCTCCTCCTGAGAGGATGGGACACACCCTTGTCCTTAACCTAGTTCTTCGCGATGGAGAAGCAGCAGCGGGAGGCCAGACGTCGCAGGCGGGTACTCTGGGCAGCGAAGCCAGTAGGCTGCAGCCTTCCATCCCTCAGGGAGCTCCGTCCACGCCCCACAGGTCGCTGCGGGTACCGGGCACGGAGGGGAGGTGGGCGCGTGCCCAGTGAAGCTGGGGGACAGTGAAGATGCTTGCTGTCAGTCACCGGAGAACAGAGGTCCTGGGCCAGGCGGCGGGGCCACCGCTGCTCAGAGCGACGTGACACAGTGTCGCCCTCGTGCTCAGGCCCCGGGTCCTCTCGGCTCCCTGGGACTCTCGTTGCAGGGTGCACTCCTGGGCTCCCTGCCCCACGTGGCCCACGGCCGGGCGGACCCCACACACAGTAGGAGGCAATGTTGGGCACTGACTTTGCTTCCAGCTCCCTGAAGCCCCAGCCGTGTCTGTGACTGGACTTTGGAAACCCAAGACTGTGACTCCACGCAAACAAAACCCCTCATCCCCCCTCCCCGCGACTCTCAGAAGTTTTCTTTTTTTTTTTCTTTTCCCTTTATTGATTAAGATATTACAAATGTGTCTTTATCCCCCCAATGTTTCTCTTTTTTTCCTTTCGAGGTATCATAAGGAACCACCCCAGCCCAAGGCTGCTGGTAGAAGGGTTGGGTGGCTGTGGCGTGTGCTAAAATCCAGGTGCAGTGTCAAATCGAAGGGAAGGGTGAGGAGAAACAGTCCCCCCGCACACACACACACCCCGGACCTCGTGGGGTCACCAGCGCCGATTCGGTGACTGCCTTTTGATGGGTGGCTTCCATTTCCTCCAGGTCTCCAGGGCAGCAGGGATGCGGGATGAAGCCAATTTCCAGTCTAAAAATCCATTCCCTCGTTTCTCAGACGCAGACAAGTGCCGCCACAGAACGAAGGGCTCCTTCAGCACCAGGGCTCGGTCATTCTCCGAGGCCCCGGGCTGCGTCTGGCGAGTGCTCGCCGCTTCTGACGCCGCAGTTGTCATTTTATCTTATCAGCCAGCCCCTCAGCCCAGCGCTGGGAACCCAGGAAGGCAGCCCAGGCTTTATTGCCGCCCCTGTCACTGTGCTCCTCCTCCGTAAGGTCAAGGTCGTTGAAGCCGCACGGGATGGCACCCCCAGCACCCGGTGAACTGGGTGATCCATCCTGTACGCGTCTCCTTTGGCAGAGCTGCTCATAGTGAAACACAGAGGAGTGCTCGCACAGCCTTCCTCGTTCCTCCAGCTCTGAATGTCTCAACCTCACGGGGCTGCTCTAAGCTGCAAGGACTTCCATTTCTGCTGAGAAACTTCCCCTGGGGAGAGGGAAGTCCTGCGATCTGTGGCAAGACGGGCAGGTCGGGCGCTCCTGGAGGAAGAAAAGGCACAGGAGTGTTCAATAGATTGATGGATGTTCTGCTCAGAAGGGAAGGGGTGGTGCGGGACTTTGTAGCTGATGTTTCAAGAGTGTGATCAGCGCTTCCATGCACACCTGGCTCATCAGGTGCCAAGGGGTCCCCCGTCTGTACGGTTTCACTTGGAGACTTGGTGTCACCTGTCACGGGCAACCTTCCCCCGGTCTGGGTGGCATCTATGATCATTAAACGTTAAGGTATTTAAAAGGCAGCCTCTCATTTGATATCTAGTCAGAGAGAAAACACTACTTAGACATTAAATCCATCCAAACCGATACAAGTCTGATGTCACACAGGCTCCATGTGTATTTAAGGTAAAATTGTATTAAAACTGTACCTCAGTATTGGCTACACAACCTAGCTGCACCCTCTAAACTCTGAGCCATAGAAATTTTTATCTTTTAATTATTTTATTTTTAAACGTTTTTGTCGATTTTAGAGAGGAAGGGAGAGAGAGAAACCTCGATGGGAGAGCAAAACACTGACCAACCGGCTGCCTCCTGCACACCCAGCTGCTGCTGCCGCGGTGGTTTGAGGGCTCCAGCCCGCTCGCCCCTGTGATCTTGGCCTCCATGCCCAGCTCTGAGCAGCTCTGGCCTCTGAAGGGGAATGTGTTCAAGGAAACCACCACGACTTCCTCTAAGGCTGAGCATCGCTCTCACAGGGTCTGCATCGGTCCCCGGTGTGTGGGATTCTGATGTGTCTGCAAGTGGCCGTGTCTCTTGTTGAAGACGAGCCAGCATCTGCTTGAGGCCTGCAGGTCCAGGGGCTCACTGTCCTGTCCTTTCTCCAGGAAGCCCTATGTCCAGTGACCACGTGTGAGGTTTGCTCAGAGCCGCCAGGCACAGGCGGTGACTGGAACACTGACCCCAGGGGCCTGAGGGCATCTTCGCAGGGTGGTGTCATCAGTCCAGTCTCCTTCTGGGCTTCTCCATGGACTATGTCCCGGTCAGACACCCACTGGCCCACCTCCTTTCCTGCTTAAAGTGTGCCGGCTCTTTACCATAAAAGCCCCAGAGAGCACAGAGCCAGAGCTCCCAGGGCCTGTCTCAGAGTTTCAGACCCGCACAGAACATGCCACAGCGGCTCCAGGGCAGGGAGGACATTGTGGTGGCAGGCAGCACACCTCCCTGGCTGCACGAGCAGCACAGCTCAGCCCTGATCACCAGTGACCCTGGGCCACAACACCGCAGGGAGCCCTTTAGAGTGTTCCTCTCATCAAAGACGGGTGCCAGGAGAGGGGCAGACGTCAGGAGGCCACAGAGGGGAGGCCAGCCAGGCCTGAAAAGCAGTGTTCTCAGGGCACTCTGCTCACGCGCACACAGGAAGGGATGACCTGCTCACACACACACAGGAAGAGATGACCTGCTCACACTCACACAGGAAGGGATGACCTGCTCAAGCGCACACAGGAAGGGATGACCTGCTCACACACACAGGAGGGGATGACCTGCTCACACTCACACAGGAAGGAATGACCTGCTCATGTGCACACAGGAAGGGATGACCTGCTCATGTGCACACAGGAAGGGATGACCTGCTCACATGCACACAGGAGGGGATGACCTGCTCACACTCACACAGGAAGGAATGACCTGCTCATGTGCACACAGGAAGGGATGACCTGCTCA
>PVJC01033752.1:0-10756 GCA_004026665.1 Murina feae
GCTGATTTCTCAACAGAAACTTTGCAGGCCAGAAGGGAGTGGCAAGAAATATTCAAAGTGATGAATAGCAAGAACCTACAGCCAAAACTACTTTACCCAGCAAAGCTATCGTTCAGAATTGAGGGTCGGATAAAGAGCTTCACAGACAAGAAAAAGCTAAAAGAGTTCATCACCACCCAACCAGTATTATATGAAATGCAGAAAGGTATCCTTTGAGAATGAGGAAGAAGAAAAAGGAAAGTAAAAATTATGAACAACAAATATATATCTATCAACAAGTGAATCTAAGAATCAAGTGAATAAAAAATCTGATGAACACAATAAAGTGGTGAACAGAATAGAATCAGAGGCATAGAAATGGAGTGGACTGACAATTTTCGGGGGTTAAGGGTGTTGGGGGTGCGTGAAGAGAATGGACAATAATTGTACATCTATGGATGAGGATAGTGGGGGGGCAAGGACAGAAGGTGGGGTGGGAACTGGGAGGAGGGGAGCTATGGGGGAAAAAAGAGGAACAACTGTAATAATCTGAACAATAAAGATAAATAAAAAATATTACAATTACATATCATATATATTTATAAAAATGTAAATATATATTTACATGTGAAAAATAAATAAATCCAATGATGATGACGCCAAGAGGTGTTTGCAATTTTGCGACTCATGAAAGCTCTTTCTTCCCCAAGCAACACAAATAAATAACCATTCTAAGTAAAATCGATGCTTACCTTGTCAAGATGGGTTCAAGGAGGATTCTCCAGCAGCTCCGCCTCATCTCGATTGTCAAATCTGGACACTTGCTACTGCTGAAACGGTTCCTAATGGTCTCCACACCCCGTTTTTCACAATCTTGTGAAATCTCCGTGTGTGTGAGATAAAGCAGATTGCAATACTGAAGCTGAGGGTACCTCTAGCCAATAGCTAGCAAGAAACTGCAGCCCGTAGTTCAACAGCCTGCAAGGCCTGAGTCCCACCAATTACCTGAGGGAGCTAGAATGTGGGTCCCTTTGAGTTAAGCCTGGATATGACTGCAGCCTTCTGAAGACCCAGTGTCAGAGAAGCCGTTTAAGCTTTGCTCATATTCCTGTCCCAAAGAAACTGTTCTAAATAAATGCTTTAAGCTGCTAGGTTTTAGGGTAATTTGTTATAGAGTAATAGATAATGAATAGGCCTGTGTTTTAGAAGTTCCTTGTAAAACCTGTGATTATGGGAGCTTGTTTTCCCCCCAGATAATTGGTCTGGGGAAGAATTATGTGCGTCAACCAACTCCAATCACCTGTTCCCATTAGCCCATGCAGGTTTTGAATATAGAAAAGTAAAAAATTACAAATCTGATCAAGGAGAGAACAAAGTTAAAAATAAAAACATTCTCATTAGATGCCTATGAGAATGGCTAGAATAAAAAGTACCAATACTAAATCTGGAAGATGAAGACCAAGTTGACCTCTCAGACTTTGTTTGTGGGATTGTAAAATCGATAACCATTCTAGAAAACACTTTTGCAGTTTCTTACCAATTTAAAAACACACTTACTACATGACCAGCAGTCACACTCATGGGCATTTATTCTAGAAAAAGAAAAACTTTTGTTCATACAAAAATCTATACACAAATATTCAGAGTAATTCTGTAAGTGATAGCCAAAACTTGGTGTATTAGCCAGGGTTCTTCAGAGAAATAACCAATAGGATGTGTGTGTGTGCGCGCGCGTGTGTGTATTCGTTGTGTTGATGGAAAAACTGTGTGATGGTTATATTAGCTACACATGTAATAAAATTTCCTAAAACCACCCATCCAAAAAGGTGAATGTAAAAACAAAACTTGTGGAAATCATATATGGACTATGTCAGTTTCCTGATTTTAACTATGAACTATGGTTATGTAATGTTGACATGCATTGAGTTCTTTGTAATATAAGTATAGTGGCACTGGATAGTGCCATCTAATTCAAAAGCAAAATAATCCACACTCCACTATGCCTTAAAAGTATGACATCTGGTCTGGTCAGTGTGGCTCAGTGATTGAGCATCAACTTATGGACCAGGAGGTCATGGTTCATAAGGCACATGCCCAGGTTGTAGGCTCAATCCACAGTGTGGGGCTTGCAGGAGGCAGCCAATCGATGATTCTCTCATCTTTGATGTTTCTATTCCTCTCTCCCTCTCCCTTCCTCTCTGAAATTATTAAAAACATGTTTTTAAAAGTGTGACATCTGACATGTTTCTCTTTCTTATTTTGACATGATGGATATACAGTGGTATTTAAAAAAAGTCACAGAATTGTGGTATTTGTGGCCCTTGAAGTGTTGTTGTCAAGTTCTAACGGTGTCACTGTGCTCTTCAGTGTGCCAAGCAGCAGTGCAAGGTGATGAGGGCACAGTACAGTCTTTGCCACAATTCACCTTCACTACGGCAGTGTGAAAATAGCCATAAACAATGCATAAACAAATGATCATCACTGTGTTCCAATAAAACTTTATTGATGGACACTAAAATATGAATTTCATATACTTTCACATGCTACAAAACATTATTCTCCTTTAAAAAAAACATTTGATAATGTAAAAATCATTTTAGCTGGTAGGCCACACAAAAACAGGTGGCAAGCCAGATTTGCCCACCTCAGCCTAACCTCATGGGACCTATTCTAAAGGTGTGTGTGGGGGAGGAATAACAAAATAAGTGAGCACATAAAGTACTGACAGTTTTGTGTTATAAATGAAATTGAAGTGTAAGGTGTCTCTGAAGAAACACATAAGATGAACCTGCACTGAAGGATGGCAAGGAGCCAGTCATGAGGAAAGCTGAGTTCAGAGTATTCTAGAAAGAGAAGAGCAAGGATAGAAACTGGAGGCAGGTACAAGCTTGGTGGATTAAAGGAATCAAACATAAATGGCACCATTGTTAAGAATTTAACTCTAATTAACTACAGTAGGATCTAGCCTAATTTTATACACTGGGTTTGTGGTCCCTTGCTAATTTATATGACCACACAAAGAATATGATATTTAAAAAGAGAGAGAGAGAGAAGGAGAAAATATTTTTATTTTTGCCAAATAGTTCCAAGAAAATACAGTATCTCCTATATGATCCAGAATATTGAGAACAAATATAGTTGGACCACACAAGTTATTTCACTAAATGCTCATCCTTACGTTATTCTGCTTCATTTTATATTTGCTTACAATACAAATGTTTTGCTCACTGGACAACTTAAGGCCATTTATAGCAGTTTTATGTAAAAAGCCTAGTTTCTTTATAAACCTTTAAATACTAAATCCTCTGTTTACATCTTTTTGTTTTTATGTTCAGACCAATGTGAGTGTGCCAAGCTGGTTCTGATTTCTTCTAGTACACTGAAGGGAAAATCATTTTTAAGTTTGCATTGATTTGTGGCAATATTTGTATTCAACAATCAAATGCTACACCATTTCCTTTTAAATGGCTATGCACTTAATTAGTTTCACTCGTGTGTTCAGCAATTAATTAGTTTTGGAGACTTCTATTTTGGTATTGAACCTGAATATTGACAGTCAGAGTAGATACTGTATCAGGATTGCAATGCATGTTTTCCAATCACACCATATAAAAAGTTTTCACATTTGAAAAAAAAGTTCTTCATTGTAATATCATCTAATATCTTTCATAATTGTGAAATACACTTCAACCAGTTTCTTTTTTTCATTTATTTTCTCCAGTATTGCTTCTAGTAAATATGAGGCAAAGGGAAGCTGTAAGAGAAACACAGGAAAAAAAGGATTATCAAAACTCTATATTTTCTTCAGTTCAAAAAATATACTAAATATCATTAAACCATTAGAACTTGGCTGTCTGCAGCTATGCACCCATATGGTACCCTACTGGGTCTCTTTTCAACAGATCTTGCTGGTGAGTGTGGGTAATTTTGTCTTTTACAATAAAAATGATAAAAGAGCTGAAGTAAAATGAAAAAAGATAAACGCCTTATTGAACAATTCATGGTTTACTGACCATGTTAATGATGTAATCTGCAATACAAGCAGCTAAGCCATTTATCTTCAATCAGCTGATCAATAGCAGGTTACAGTCATCTCTAGGGCCCAGAGCCCACAGAAATGGTACTGTATGTTCATCACTCACAAAAGAATGAAAGAGAACTATCAATACACTTGTCTGTGTTAGAGCCGAACATCTTAAGTTGTAGGGTAAAATTCAGAGGAAAAAAATGGCAAAAGTATACCCATTGATTAAGTTGTTATAGAAAAGTTTGTTTGGTATATCAAAGTGCAATACACATGTTGCAAACTGCTGAGTTTATGAAATGTAGAGTATATTTTTAAATTTCATAATTTATAGAACTTTTCTAGTAAAGTTTTATTGTTCCCACTGCTTCACTGGGTTTCCTGTAGATCTCCAACTCATACAATTGAAAATACTCCCCAAGTACCTCCCTATAGCCCTATCCACTTCCTTTTATCCTTCTTCCCTATCTAGTCTCATATAAAAGATGTATAATAATAAGTTCATTAAGTCATTTCTTGGAGTTGTCCTCTTGACTAACCAGTGAAAGGTACGTTTTTTCCCCCTGAATATATTGATGAGAATGCTTGTCATGCCAGATCCCTTTCCTACAGAGTTGTAACAGCCCCTTCTTTGTGCTTGGATGACCACTGACAGTATCACTGGTCAACACTGAGCAAAGATGCCCTCTGTGTGAGCTGCTTAGCTGTGCTCAGCTCAGCTATGTTCAGCTAAGGTGATTACAACTAGCTAAACCAACCAGGATGGTTCTTGTCCAAATTTGAACTGGGTAAAAAGAAAAGATTGGCCAGTAGCAGTGAAAATAGTCCAGAAGGGACACACAGGTGCCCGCATGTGCATGCTTGCACATGTGAAAACACACACACATGTGCAAGCACAAAAATCACCTTACATAGGTCCTGAAAGAGAAATAGAGACTGAAACTGCTCCACAGAATTGCGTCAAGTCCTAAAGAACTTTCTAGTTTAACTTCCTTTTTATCTTTATAGTAAACTGCCTTATCCTTAAGGAAGTCTGTGTCTCTATCAGGTCAGACTATATCTACAGCTTATATCAGAGCTTTACACATTGGTCTTACTGGACACTTACTATTGCAGAAAGTATAAGATAGCAAAACATCATGTATATTCAGTTCTAAGATACTGTTGAATATAAAAGGCACACATTGATTTTAAGAAACAGCCTTTCCCGTGAAAAACCCTACCACTTGAATATACCCACACTGCACATGCATTCCAATTTCAGAAATGTAAATATGTGGGGAGACATCTTAGAATCAATGAAAAAGAATATAGATTGGGTACATTAACAACTGAAACTATACTTAAAATATGACATGCTTTGTATAGTCTTTAAAAACTCACATGGTCTGTTTGCCATATTTTTTAAAAGTGAAAAATGTTTTGAAAACAAAAGATCTGAACTTTCTACTACTTTGGAGTTTCGTTCATACAGTCAGTTTAGAGTCAATTGAATTTTCTCCCTATGACTCTGGGGGGGCTAAGGCTCTTCAGAACCCCCTCAAATACAGAAAGCACAATTGTTCTTGTACTCGTGAGATTTTGGAGTTGGATTGAAGTGGCAACATGATGGGACAACAGCAAAGATTTTTTTCTCGCTTGCCCTATCATACACACACACACACACACACACACACACACACACACACACATACTAGGGACCTGATGCACAAAAATTTGTGCACTCTGGGAGGTCCCTCAGCCCAGCCTGTGCCCTCTCGCAATCTGGGACCCCTCAGGGGATGTCCACCTGCTGGCATGCCTAGCCAGTCTGGGTGAGGGGCTGAGGGCCGTTTTCAGGTTGCCCACAGATCCCATTGACCCAACATCCCAGCAAGGCTGGCTGGAATCAGGTTTATGGGGTTTATTTATCTTCTATAATTGAAACTTTGTTGCCTTGAGCAGAGGCCTAGTCAGGCAACGAAGCCTCCTGTTTGCTTCAGCTCCGTGGCTTCTATAATTGAAACATTGTTGCCTTGAGCAAAGGCCCAGCCAGCCTAGGCAGGCAGTTTCAACTCCATCACTAGTGCAATAGAAGCTTCCTGTTTGCTCTAGCTCCATGGCTGCCATCTTGGCTGGGTTAATTTGCATACAGCCACTCTGATTGCCTGGTGGGCATGGCTTGGCTGGTGGGCATGGCTTAGGTGTATCAGAGTGATGGTTAATTTGAATATTACTCTTAGTTTGAAATTTTAGCTAAGGACATGTGATAATCTTACTTGATCTACACTGTAGTCTTAAAGTGGGTCTTCCTAGTTGGTCTGCCTGTCCCTGTTATAAAAGGTGATTTCTCTTACTGGTAGGATTTCTCCTGACTTCACACAGATTTTCAGTTTATCTTACATGGAAACACCTACAGAGGTTTGCCTTTAGTAACTGCTAAGCCACTGACAATCTCAAATTTATCACTTACACTTACAAACAGTGACTTCCTTTAGAGGTATTTCTGGATAAAGGTAAGATATGAATGATGGTTGCAGATGTTGAGAGCCACCTGGGAAATATGACAAAACCTAAAGACTATGACTGGAACATAGTCATATAACTTAGAGCATCAGCACTAATTGGAAAGTAGTCCTTAATAATGTAAAATTAAAATTTTTTGTGCTGAAAGAAAATAATTAAAGGTAATATACATCTAAGGGACAAGATTAACATTTTCAGCATTTTCATTCTTGTTTTTGGTTTGAAAACTATTATTGTAAAGATATTGCTTAAAAATATGAATTGACTTTAATCTAGTTTGAGTCATACTGAAAGTGAATATATTAAATTTTATGTATTATACCTGCTTTCACAAAATATATGATTCAGTGAGACTCTAAGACTTAAGAAAGACAATGCAGTTTGAGTTTTGTAAAATGAATGTTACAAAAATTTAGTATAAATAAGTATATAGATATACACACAATGTATATACAAACACATATATACATTATGTATTTATATATGTACTAGAGGCCCGATGCACGAAATTCATGCAAGAGTAGGCCTTTCTTCCCCCAGCTGCCGGCACCGGCTTCCCTCTGGCACCTGGGACCTGGGCTTCCCTCGAAGCTTTAGCTTTGTCCAGAAGGTCATCTCGTCTAATTAGCATATTACACTTTTATTATTATAGATATTATAAACACATTTAAATGGATAAGGTATACTCTATTATCTTATAATTAAAAATTTCAACTTGTGAAAATAACCAAGAATGCTATTAGGAGGAACAATTAATTTATAGTTTAAATCTGGCATGGAATTTTGAGCTAAGTATCCTAAAAAAGACACACAGAGAAGTCAGCATGTGCTATTCTCAAACTTTGGTAAAGTCTATAATTTGTTTTCATTT
Organism: Murina feae; assembly: GCA_004026665.1. NCBI lineage: Eukaryota > Metazoa > Chordata > Mammalia > Chiroptera > Vespertilionidae > Murina > Murina feae. The sequence continues at coordinate 7,380 of PVJC01033752.1, forward strand.
TGATTTTTGCCCCCAACATTTTTATAGTGGTAAAATACACATATTATAAAATTTACCCTTGAACTTTACACCACATTTATTTTCAGGAAACATGAAAATAGGCTTGAAATCACTAAATTAAAAAATCCCAGCAACACTCTAAATGGAGAATTTTAAATTTTTGCTATTTCAGCTCGATGTGAGAAATCTGTGTGGGTGACTGTGCATGTAGGCCTATGTGTGTAAGACAGAGTGGTAGAATGTGAGTGTGCATGTGTTATAACACAGAAGGCATCAGAGTAAATGTGTTCAGAGTTGAAATAAGAAACTTTCAGTAAAACTTCAGGCTAGAAGTTACTTTTTTTTTTTTTAACAAAAGCCAAGGAGATTTATAAGCCCTCTCACTGCAACATTGCAAGGCATTCTATAGAAGGTAAGCATATTCTGCAGAGAAGGTACTGGGGAAGCAGCCATTTTAAACTCAGCATTTATAAGCTCTGAAAAAGAACAAGGATATGTAAAGGTAATGAAAAACCAAAAGTCTATATTCTACATTCTCAATTTAATGCAGAAAGACAGAATCTTTGATATTATCCGAGCACAAGAAAATGTAGCTGGACAATATGGACTAAAATGGACTGAATGAAATCCAGAAGAGGATTAGCTAATAACAGAGACAAAGCAAGGACAAAACAAGTCTCCTCTCCCTCCAAATAATCCTACACACTGATTTCATGTATTTTTCTAAAGCACAACTTAGATTACCTCTTTTCTTACGCAAAAGCTTTTCTAGTTTCGCCCTAACCAATGTTTTCCTATCTTTGTTTCTTTTCCAATTCACTAAATTACAAAAACAAAAAACTAATTTGGTTGGTAGCCCATCCTATTACAGTCATTAATTTGCTTTTGTCCTCTACCATAAATTTTAAGTTTTGGAAATTATTTTTGGTGATTTTTTAAAAAAATATGTATTTTTATTGATTCCAGAGAGGAAGGGAGAGGGAAAGAGAGATAGAAAAATCAATGATGAGAGAGACTCGTTGATTGGCTGACTCCTGCATGCCCCACACGGGGATCAAGTCCACAACCCGGGGATGTGCTCTGACCTGGAATTGAACCGTGACCTTCTGGTTCATAGATCGATGCACAACCACTGAGCCTGGCCATCAATTGTAAGTTTTAAAAGGCATATTAATGTAAAAAAGAAATTAATACAAGAAAAAAATGTTCAAAGAAATTATAAGGCAGGAGAACCAAGATGGCAGCATAGGTAAAAACATGTACTTGCTGCCTCTCACAACCACATCAAAACTACAACTAAAAGACAAAACATCGATTATACAAAACCATGGGAAAGCTGGCTGAGTGGAAGTTCCACAACTAGAAGGAAAGGAAAAAGTGCATTAAGACTAGTAGGAGGTGCAGAGTTGCAGAGTCGCGCGCAAAATGGGCTGGCACTATTGTTTTTTTCAATTGGGAGGGAGAAACAAGCTCCCAATTGCTCTGAACTCCAGTTCTGGGTGAGACTCTGGGGACCCAGAGTCATACGGGGAGAAACTGGACTGTCTGGCATTGGGCCGAAACACGAGGGCCGCTTTATCTCAGAGGTGCTTGCAGTGATCATTGTTCCTGCTTAGGGGTACAGATCGCGGAGATGCAGGGACCTCTCCAATACAAGGCTAACTGGCAGCCATTGCTGTTTGCTCCACCTGGTGATTCCCAGAGACCTCACTCCACCCAATTCACAACCCCACCCAAGCTGTGTACAGTGGCTTTTACATATGTATGGCCCATTCTTTCACAGCATAAATCCTAACAAACTACAGCTGGGTCAGAGAGCTCCAAAGCTTCCAAAAGAATGCCCAAGGCTCAGCAACAGCAACTGGCCTTGCTTCACACCTAGGCCTCATCTGGGCACCTCCAAACCCCAAATAAAGAGGAGGAATCTGCAGATCTCTCTGTAGTTCCTGCTGAGTGGCCTCAGGCAGTGGCAAACTTAACACCTCCTTGGAGATCCAAGAGCCAGTGTACCCAGTGGTCAATGTGAGACTGTACCAGATTGCAACTCTTCACATCCATAAGTGACACACTCAAGGGGCAGACTCAGGGAGCACCAAAACCCCACTGAAGCAAGCCCTGCCCCATAAGGGTATCTCCAGCATTGTAGACACAGCTGGTCCTCACAGCCAATTGGCCTGGAGGTCAATGCCTCCCAGTGATACCAACGGCAATCAAGGCTTAACTACAACAAGACTGTGCACCCAGCCCACAAAGGGGTGCACCAAGAGTGCCCACCTCAGGTGATTGCAGAGGCTGAGCCACTAGGCCCTATAGGACACCTACCACACAAAGCCACTCTATCAACTCAGGGAAGCAGCCAAAATGTGGAGACAAAGAAACAAGTCACAAATGAAAGAAATGGATGAAAGCAAAATATTGGATACAGAGTTCAAAACCACGGTTGTAAGTCTACTCAAGAATATTCTAGAAAACTCCAAGAAATTTAGTAAGACCCTCAAGGATATGAAAAAGCACCAATCAGAAAGTAAGCATACACTGACTGAAATAAAGATCAATATACAGCGATCCAACAGCAGACTAGAGGATTGCAAGAATCAAAGCAAAGATGTGAAATACAAAGAAGCAAAAAACACCCAACTGAAAATCAAAAAAGGAAAAAGAATCCAAAAATATAAAGATAGTGTAAGGAGCCTCTGGGACAACTTCAAGCGTACCAATATCTGAATTATAGGAATGTCATAAGAAGAGAGAGAGAGCAAGATATTGAAAACCTATTTGAAGAAACAATGACAGAAAACTTCCTCTACCTGGTGAAAGAAATAGACTTACAAGTCCAGGAAGCACTGAGGACACCAAACAAGAGGAATCCAAAAAGGACCACACCAAGACACATCATAATTAAAATGCCAAGAGCAAAAGACAAGGAGAGAATCTTAGTATGCATGCATATAGGAACCAATGGACACGAGACACTGGAGGTGGGGGGGTGCAATGAGGACATGTGACAGGGGGTAGGGAGGCTGGGGGAAGGTCAATGGAGAAAAAAAGGAGATATATGTACTACTATGTGTAATACACAATAAAATAAAAATTTAAAAAAGAGAATCTTAAAGACAGAAAAAGAAAAACAATTAGTTACCTACAAGGGAGTACCCATACAACTGTCAGCTGATTTCTCAACAGAAACTATGCAGGTCAAGAAGGGAGTGGTAAGAAAAATTCAAAGTGATGAATAGCAAGAACCTACAACCAAGAATACCCTACCCAGCAAAGCTATCATTTAGAATTGAAAGTTAGATAAAGAGCTTCACAGATAAGAAAAAGCTAAAGGAGTTCATCACCATCAAACCAGTATTATATGAAATGCTGAAAGGTAT
>PVJC01033753.1:0-19209 GCA_004026665.1 Murina feae
GTCCTTTGTGGTCGCTTTTGAGCTACAAGCGCAGAGCCCAGTCCTGCACGCCCAGACCCGTGGCCCTCAGAGCCGGAAACATCTGTCCATCCCCGTGCACGCTGCTCACCAGCATCTGCTTCCACCTGTTGCCTAATTGCCTGACACACACTCACACTTTCTACTTGGCTAACAGAATTTCAGTTTAGCCCTAACCGGTTCCGCTCAGTGGATAGAGCGTCGGCCGGGCCCAAGGACTGGAGGGTCCCAGGTTTGATTCTGGTCAAGGGCATGTGCCTTGGTTGCAGGCACCTCCCCAGTGGCGGGTGTGCAGGAGGCAGCTGATCGATGTTTCTAACTCTACCTTTCATTTCCTTTCTGTAAAAAAATCAATAAAATATATTTTAAAAAAAAGAGTTTCCAGTTTATATAATGCCCATCCCTCTGGCAAGGTGACCCATATCCCAGTGTATTAGGTAGGTCTTGATCTGCCCCAGCAAACGGTGGTGGCTCCAGTTGCCGTCGTTAGTGACTGAGTTCCTATGAAGTGAGCTGGGGTAGTGGTGCGTGTAGTTCTAGCCAATGTAAGTGAAAATGTGCCTAAGTGGTTTCTGGGGGACATTGTCCCTTAAATAAGTAATCCTTTGAATCTCTTTTTCATCTTTTTGATTAAATAGTGTCTGACTGTAACCTTAATTTTCTGTCCTCCTTTCTAATGTTTGTAATTTATTCTTCTATCAATGCATTGGGGTCAACTCTCCCATACAAAATAGGAAATTGGGGTTGTATTGGAAATCTGGGCCCTGATGCTTACCCAGATAATTCACCTGCTACAGTGTATGGAGTTAACAGTTCCTAAGATGGAGGATGATAAAATTATGACCCACCCACAGTTTGAAATTGATTGACATATATGTTGATAGTATAATTTAAGATTAAAAACGCTTCTTTAATGTGATTTATATCTCCCATTGGTTTTTTTATATACTACACGTGCACATGTTTTCTCTACTACGTCTCACTTCAAATGCATGTATTTTATTGGTTCTTTAAAGGACAAGCTTTTGGTATTGTTGAGCTCTCCCATGGAATCGTTAACATAAAGTCTACAACTTAATTGGTATGAAAGCAGTTATTGACATACATGTTCATATGTGCTGCTCACAAATGTAAGAAACAGCACTCCAACATCCCATGGTGTTCTGTGAGCCCCCCCCCCCAATTATATTACATCCTCTCCCCCCCCCCAGGTAATTACCATTGCTCTCCATACCAAGCACTTTAAGGCTTTTCTTTATAGTATTATCATATAATTAATCACTTCCAATCTTTATAGTTTATTCAGTTTACCTATCTGTAACTGTATCAATCATCTTACATTATGCACTTTTTTTATTGATTAAGATATTACAAAAGTTTCCTTATTCCCCATCCCCCCCCCACACACACACACATATTATGCATTTTTTAATGTCAGGCCTCTTGCTCAGTACATAGGTGTCCATTTTTATGCTCTGTAATAAGGGTCGGGTAACCCTGTTCTGTAATGTTCACACAGTAATTGTTTTAGGAGTTGCCAGGCACAGCATGTCTCTCACATAGGCTTCACAAAGAGGTGTTTTTGTTTTACCACAAAAAAATCTTTTTTATTGATTTCAGAAAGGAAGGGAGCGGGAGGGAGAGGGATTGAAATATCAATGATGAGAGAGAATCACTGATCGGCCATCTCCTGCATGCCCCACACTGTACCCTCCTGGTTTGAAGGTCTACACTCAACCACTGAGCGGCACAGAGCTGCCCCCCCCCCACCACCTGGGGGAGCTCTCTGTGCCTTTCTCTGTCTCCTAAGCTCAAGGGCCTGTTCTTTGGCCTCTGTGACTTGTTTTTGGAGCTCATGCAGCTCAGCTGGCTCAGTGTTTCTACCTGTGTGACTTCCTAAATAAACTCTCCTAACACTAGTAATATCAAAAACATAAAAACATTGAAAACATTCTTAGCTTGCAAAGCTGGGCCACATTGTATGTTCCCATGGCCTGCTGTAGTCTGATCGGATGGCAGCTTTTCTTACTGTTCATTGAGTCATGTCGTGTGCAGTCTGCATTGTTAGGAATACGGCTGCCTTGACAATCCTTGCACATGGCTTCTGGTTCATAGGTGCCCTTACTTTGTTCTGGGGGGTCGGGTGGGAGGAAATAAATACCTTAGGTGTTTACCTCAGTGAAAATGCTATGACCTAGGGTGTGTGTAACTTCACTCTAAATAGATGATGTATAATGTTTGTATCCTAAAAAAAATTTGTTCCCCTTACAATTCCTCCAGGAGACTGTAATTAGCTTTATAGCGTGTTTACGTGGCCTGTTTAAAATATCATTCCATTACTTAACGCACTGAGAAATTTTCCTGTATCTTCACATTTTATTGATGTGCCTCTCCAGTTGAGATTGAGCGTTGTCTACAAAGTGATTTGTGAGTGTCCTGAGGTGGGGTTCAATCTTCTCCTCCCCATCCCCACACTTCCAGCATGGATATCTGATTGTCCCCAAACCATTTTTCAAAAACACGTCCTACCCTCCTCAGAGCTTCCTGTGTCATCAGGTCTCTACTGGTACATGAGTCTGTTCACAGGCATTTCATTCTGTCCTTTGGCTGACTTGTCTATTGTGCTAACATGGTGCTGTCATAATTAAAGTGACTTGAAGCCCTCATAGCTGATAGAGCAACTCTTTCACCTGTTTTTAAAGGTGTGTCTAGCTGTCAGTAGGGGAGTTTGATTGGGATTTCATTGGGTCTTTATATACATTTGGGAGACATTGCATCTTAAAAATGTTTGCTTTTCTGAGACATCTTCGCAGTCCTTTCCATTTATTTAAGTCTATTAAAATTTATGTCAACATTTCTTGCTACTTTTGAAATATTTTTGATGTTCTTCCAAATAACAGGTTACACTTGTTATTTCTTTGTTGATGGCCTGTTTGTCTGGCAGTTACTGCGGAAAGGATGTTAAAATCTTGTACTATTAGTCCGAGTTTATGTATTCTGGTTTTCGGTCCATTTTTACTGTATACATGGCAAGGCATTATTATTAGGTGCATAGGGACTGCAAACTTAGTTACACCAGATTATTTGTGGTGACTCTCTTCATAATATATCATTTTCTAACCTTTTCTTTCAAGCTTTCCATATCATTATTGTTTCAGACATGTCACCTATAATGGCATGTTACTCTGTTTCAGGTTTTTTTTAAAAATATACTTTATCGATTTTTATCAATGAAAGACACATCGATCCGCTGCCTCCTACACACCTCCTACTGGGGATTTGCCCGCAACCAAGGTACATGCCCTTGACCAGTATCAAACTTGGGACCTGTCAGTCCCCAGGCCGACACTGTCCACTAAGCCAAACTGGTCAGGGCATTCCTTTTTAGATTTTAATTGAGTACGAGAGTTCTAAGGTATTGGTATTTAATATAATTGGAATTTTTGTTTTGCTTATACTTAATATAATTTTAGCATGTTTTGTTTTATTTATTTTTAAAACAAATATGTTTTTAATTTTTTTAATTCATTTGAAAGAGGCAAACACGTATGCATTCATTGGTTCCACTTATGCATGCATTCATTGGTTGATGTTTGTATGTGCTCTGACCCAGGATCAAATCTACAATCTTGGCATATTGGGATGATGCGCTAACCAACTGAGCTACCCATCAGGTAGTATATTTAGTTTTTAAATAGTCACCTAAGTGTTTCCATTATTCTTTTTTCTATATTTTATTTCTTTCTCACTCTCTGTTTTTGCAATGTTTCAGACAATTTTTAAAAATATGTTTTTATTGATTTTAGAGAGCGAGAGAGGGAGAGAAACACCAATTGGTTTCCCCCCATACACACATGACCAGAGATAAAACCCTGCCACCTGGGTATGTGCCCTGACCAGGATTCGAACCGGCGACCTTACGGTGCATGGGATAATGCTCAACTAACTGAGCCATACTGCTCAGGGCTCAGGTGTTTTAAAATTATATTTTCCCCATCCACTAGCATGTAAATTCTATACTTTAAGACAACTGTTAGTTTTTATTCTGATACTAGAGACTACATACAACCTGGAACTTTGTTAAATTCTTGTCTTAATTCTTTATTCTCTTCTCTGACAATAAAGGAATCTTAAAGAACTTCAAATGCATTTACCACCTTCCAGTTCGTTTACCATCTTGGGTATTTTTGTATATTTTCAAAACCCCTAAGATATTATCATCTTTGCTTCTGAGAAACAGCTGAGGGCTTGCCCAGTGCACTGGTTTTCCGCCTGAAATGTGTGCAGAAACGTTTGAAGGGGCACCTGAGCACACAAGCTTTCAAGGGGAACAGTGCCCAGACCCTCTCCGTCCACATGCTCTGCTCCGTGTTAGTGATTTTCCTGACGCTCACCTGCGCCTGAGGCCTGGTGCGGGCATGGATGTCATCCTCCCGGTCTCCTGTGACACGCACCCCACTTAACCTCCACAGGATAAAGGAGTGCCGCCACACAGGTGGGACCTAAGGCTCTCGTGGCCAGAAGAATACCTACTTGCCAACACCATTTGAAGGGACACTAGCGATCCTGTGGCCTTGTGTGAGGGCAGTGCTCAGAGCAGTGTGGCATCGGGGCCCAGAGGAAATGCTCCACCCATGGGATTCTCTTCTCCATCCACAGGCCTGACTCCCCAGGAGCAATAGAACCTTGTGAAGCAGGAGGAGGCTGAGGGGTTGGGGACCAGCATTTCCATGACACCCGTGACGGCAGACGGATTCCTCTATAGAAATACAGAGCAGACTTGAACACACCAAGGCAGGGCCTCGCCCTTGCCAGCTCTTTTCAGAGAACAGAAGGAAATGCTCCAGGCTCAGGTGATTGCGTTTGCTTTATCCTTCCTTGTCTTCATTCATGGATGTTTAGAGGCCTGTAAAAACCACCTCTGATAATGTGAAAAGTATACATGCACTATATATCTTTTGTTTCTCAAATACGAAGTGGTGTTTCTAGGTTAATAAGAACATTCTTATACACATTATAGAAACTTGTAATTGAGTGATGCATAAATGTCTGAATGCATAATTACAAAATACAAGATGGGGCAAAGTTTGTGAGTACTACACAAACCACAATTTATTCTTGTATTATTAATTTATCATTTTTAAAAAATGTATTTTTATTGATTTCAGAGAGGAAGAGGGAGAGAGAGATAGCAACATCAATTATGAGAGAGAATCATTGATTGGCTGCCTTGTGCATACCCCCCACTGGGGATCGAGCCTGCAACCCGGGTATGTGTCCTTAACCGGAATCGAACCTGGGACCCTTCAGTCCCCAGGCCGACACTCTATCCACTGAGCCAAACCGGCTAGGGCTATTGCATCACATTTTTAAACTGTGTTCTCATTGATCTTAGAAATAGAGAGGGAGAGAAAGGGAAACACCCAGGAGGGAGAACCATCTACCAGTTGCCTCCGACATTCCCCTACTGGGGATCAGGCCCGCAACCAGTCATGTGCCTTGGCCAGGAATTGAACCTGTGGCCTCTCCTTTGTGGACCACGAAGCAATCAAACTACTGGCCAGGGCAATTATTGTATTATTTTTCGCATGATCAATGGTAAGCCTACTTTTGCCCCACCTTGTGTTTTATTAGGCATATAATTATTCAACTGTGTATAAAATAAAACCCCATTAGCTACATAGATGCAGCGTATAGAATGAACATGAGCAGAAAAACTAACATTTCTTCTATATCATCTAAAGGGCATCACACCATTACACAACATGGAGTTGGTACAGGAATCCCTGACATTTCACGATGTGGCTGTGGAGTTCACCTGGGAGGAGTGGCAGCTGCTGGATCCCGAGCAGAAGGACCTGTACAGGGACGTGATGATGGAGAACTACAGCCACCTGGTGTCACTGGGTGAGGACAGCTCCCGTGTGTCACTCAGCGGGTGCCCTGGTTTTCCTTTCTCGGCTGCTTAACTGTTCAGAATGACTCCAGGTCTCTGACATGGTGGGATCTCAGGTCCTTTTTTTGTGCCAGACAGGATAATATAATGTCCCCTCTTCTAAGGGAAAAGTCTTTGTGTTACAGATGGGAAACCTGTTCATTCCTTGAAATGTTACATTCTCCCTCTTTACCCAGCCCAGCCCAATATAATATGTCTAAGTCTCTGTCCTTGTTCCCAAGCAGGGTATCAAGCCAGCAAACCAGACGCGCTCTCCATGCTGGAACGAGGGGAAGAGCCGTGGACAGTACAGCGTGGACTCCACTGTCCAGTCTCTGCAGGTGAGGGGGTGAGGGCCAGCAAGGCGGGCGGCGGGAAGTCCCATTCCAGTCAGAGGTGGCGTCAGAGCTGTGACAGTGAATGAGGAACCTCAAACCACCTCTCTACCCATGAGAACCCTTTTTCTTTGTAGAAGTTTAGGGGAAAACATACCCTTTTTTTTTTTATCTGATAAAAAAGCTTATTTTATCCACCTCGTGTTTTTGTTTGCATAGTTTTCTTCCTCCTGGGATTCTCAGATCTCCCTCCTTTTTGTGCCATTCACGGTGTCTCTGCCTGTGTTACCCCCTCTCTTGTTATCCAATCCCACTTTCCAGGCCTCCCTGGAAAGACAGAACTTGGAAATCATCACTTTTTTCTTACTGCTGGGCTATCAGCAGTGGGAATGGCTCCTTGATAAGGTACCTTTAAGCACATTGATGACGGATGTGAGGCAACTCCCTGGAGTATTTCAAATGGGAGACTATGGGATGTTCAAGGAGTTACATATGGAATTGTGTGAGGAGCTTCTAGAAAACTTGTCTGCATAGCCAGTAATGAGCAAGAGGGAAAATGACTGGAGGTAACGACAGTGGGGTGGCAGCTGGACATTCCGAGATGTTGGTCACGCATTGCCTGGGGAGGCCATTTAAGACCTTGATTTCATTCCAAATGAGTTGAGACACCCATGGGGACTTTTGTGTAGAGTAATAACATTACTTAACTAATTTTTAAATTTTTTTATTTTTTTAAATATATTTTTATTTATTTATTTTTTTTACAGAGAGGAAAGGAGAGGGATAGAGAGTTGGAAACATCAGTGAAACACTGACCAGCTGCCTCCTGCACACCCACTACTGGGTATGTGCCCGTAACCAAGGTACATGCCCTTGGCCAGAATCAAACCTGGGACCCGTGAGTCCATAGGCCGACGCTCTATCCACTGAGCCAAACTGGTTAGGGCTAATTTTTATTTATTTATTTATTTTTATTTATTTATTTTTAATATATTTTATTGATTTTTTTTACAGAGAGGAAGGGAGAAGGATAGAGAGTTAGAAACATCGATGATAGAGAAACATCGACAAGCTGCCTCCTGCACACCCCCCACTGGGGATGTGCCCGCAACCAAGTTACATGCCCTTGACCGGAATCGAACCTGGGACCCATGAGTCCGCAGGCGGACGTTCTATCCACTGAGCCAAAGTGGCCAGGGCTTTTTTTTATTTTTGAAAACATATTTCTTATTGGTTTAAGATAGAGAGAAAGAGAGGGGAAGAGAGAGAGAGAAGGAACATCGATGTGAGAGAGAAACTTTATTTGGTTGCCTCCTATGTGCACTGGGAATCAAAACTACAACCTGTGTGCGTGTCCTGTCCTGACCAGGAATTGAACTGGTGACCATTTGGTGTAGAAGGCTTTGCTCAACCAACTGAGCCACACTGGTCAGGTCACTAATTTTTTAAATGGACAACCTATAATACAGAAGGTAGAAATTATCAGGGAGAGCAGTGTACTGTTATGGTTACAAATTGTGCCAGTAAAACAGTATCTGCTCTAATGAAAGAATAATGTGCAAATTGACCGTCACTCCGAGACACCTAAGCCAACCCACACACCCCCAGCCAATCAGAGCAACTGTATGCAAATTAACCCGCCAAGATGGAGGCCAACAGCCACGGAACTAGATCAAACAGGAGGCTTCCGTTGCACCAGGAGTAAACTGTCTGCCTAGGCTGGCTGGGCCTCTCTTTGCTCAAGGCAACATAGTTTCAATTACAGAAGCCACAGAGCTGAAGCAAACAGGAGGCTTCCGTTTCACCAGTGATGGAGGAAACTGCCTGCCTATGCCAGCTGGGTCTTTACTAAGGCAACATTGTTTCAATTATAGAAGCCACGGAGCTGAAGCAAACAGAAGGCTTTGTTACCTGCCTAAGCCTCGGCTTACAGCAACAGTGTTTCAATTATAGAAGATAAATAAACCCCAGAAACCTGATTCTAGCCAGCCTTGCTGGGACCTTAGGTCAATGGGAGCTGTGGACAGCCTGAAAATGGCCCTCAGCCCCTCACCCAGGCTGGACACACCCCAATGGGTTGAGGGTCCACACTGGGGGGCTTGGCCAGCCTGCAAATAGCCATCAGCCCCTCACCCAGGCTGGCCAGGCACGCCAGCAGGTGGATATCTCCTAAGAGGTCCCAGACTGCGAAGAGGGCACAGGCCGGGCTGAGGGACCTCCCGAGTGCACAAATTTTTGTGCACTGGGCCCCTAGTATATTAATATTATCACAAATAAAAGGTGCACAGGAAAGAATCCAGGAGTCTCATGGAAAGTGCTAAATCAGCTCTGGCCGGTGGTCCTCAGTGGTTACAGTGTTGGCTCTTGCACCAAAAGTTCACGGTGGGTTCCTAAGGGACATACCTAGGTTGCAGATTTAATCCCCTGCCCCAGTTAGGGTGCATGCAGGACCCACCAATCAATGTGTCTCTGTCGCATTGATTTTTTTTTCTCTTTTCCATCCACACACTGTAAAAATCAATGGAAAAAATATCCTCCAGTAAGGATTAACAACACCAGAAATGTGAAAAATCACCTGACCTAATCTGTGATCTTTTTAAAAGTGTCTAAAGAGACAAGAAGCAGAAGTAGCAGAGGTGGTTTTCCATTAGCCTTAAAGCAAAGAGGAAACAGAATGTTGACTCTGGTTGCTGAGGGCCTCAGTCCTACAACCACAGGAACTGAATTCTGCCAAGAACCAGTGATCTTGGAAGAGGTCCCCACCCCTTCCAGATGAGATCACTGCTCTGGCTGACAAATTCATGCACTTTTTTTTTCTTTTAGAGAAAGTGAGAGACACAGACAAGGAAAAGTGAAACATCATTTGTTGTTCCACCCACCTATGCATTCATAGGTTGCTTCCTATATGGACTGTAACTGTGGGTTGAACCCACAACCTTGACATATTGGGGTGACCCTCTAACCAACTGAGCTGCCCAGCCGGGGCTTTACCCTACCTTGAGTTCCTGAGACAAGGCTTCGGTTAGGCTATGCTTAGATCCCTGTCCCATGGAAACAGATAACAAATGTTTATTGTGTTAAAAAAAATTGCTGAATTCTCCCAGCAATGATATTAAGGATTTCCAACCAGGGAAGCTGACCCAGCTCGTGTCTCTAATCCCCATAACTCAGTACATTGCATTGTTATCCAAAGCCTCAGGCACACAAAACATATATCCTCCATAAATCCCATTGTTTGCATATAGGATCTGGTGTTGCCTAAAACCTCAACATAAAAAAGACATACCCAGCAGGATATTACAGGGAATCAGACATTATCTTAAATTACTCAGTCAGAGACAGTCCTTTCTTTGGAATGTGCAGGGGTGCTGTGATCCATGCCTGCTAACACTTTACTGCATGTCATCCATCCCTCTGTACATAGGAACATAGGACAGTATGTTCCAGCCAGTCCATTAGTTGGGGTTTTAATTATAGAAGCTTTTGTCTAAGTTGGAGATTCTTTCTCTGGGAGAGTTACATTGTCTGCAGATGAAGAATGGCAAGTTTTTGGACGATGATAGCTCTCAATAGTCTGTTATGCTTATCTGGAAATCAGATTCTGAGGAGCCACAACCTTACTCACTGTGTGTTTGTTCTGTGCACCTGGGTCTGCAGGTTTGCACCTGATCGTATAACCAGTGTTTGTTTGCTTCCCTTCTGAGGGCTCACTGAATTCCAAAGCACTACCTGTGCTTCCACCTTTTATTCTACGTGTTTTGAAACACAGTCTCATTTAAAAGGACTCTTTCTTTGAAAAAATTGCATATGTTGATGGGATCCACGCTATTTTTAGATAAGACCTTTAAAAAAAATTTTTTTTTTTATTGATTTCAGAGAGAGAGAGTTAGAAACATCAATGATGAGAATCATTGATAGGTTGCCACCTTCATGCCCTCAGTGGGTATGAAGCCTACAACCCAGGCATGTGCCCTGACCAGGTTTCAAATGGTGACCTCCTGGCTAATAGGTGGATGCTCAAACACAGCCATGCTGGTTGGGCTAGATAAGACTTTTTTTTTTCTTTTCAGTAAGACCTTCTTTAACATTTTTGTATTAAACCAGTATCTTTATGTTTGTATTTGATATGTAATCATCTTAAACTTTGTTTCACCATGCACTGTAGATTTGCTTCTCATTCTGCACTTCAGTAATATGCCTCATGTCATTAAGAGGCATTCCATATTTCCAGTAGTTCAGGCCACATAATTCCTAGAGCCATTCTTTTAAAAACATTTTTATTGATTTTTTTGTTTTGTTTTGTTTTGAGGTAGAGAGGGAGAAAAACATCTATGTGAGAGCAAAACATTGAATGGCTGCCTCCTGCATGCCCCCTACCAGTAATGGAACCCACTACTCAGGCATATGCCCAGATTAGGAAATGAACCTGCAACCCAACCAAGTGAGTCACCGTAGGCAGGGCTGGAGTCATTTTTTAGTCCTGATTTTTCATTAACGTCTTCCTCCTTCTCCCATTGAGTCTATCAGTGAACCTTCTCTTTAAAATACAGGTTGGGACAAAAGTGGGTTTATAATGGTAAATTTGTATTATTTATTAATTGTGTCATTTTTCAGTATGAACAACTGAAAACCTGCTTTTGCTATAGCCTGCTAATCCTGATTTCATTCACTGCTTACATCTCCATTATTCCTTTCACCATTTTTTTACAGGCCTTAGTTGCCTTTATTTCTTTGCTTTATATGTCTATACGTTCAATTATTACACCTTAGTTTCCTACAGATTTAACTCAGTTCTGACACTATCCACCTACAAATAGTGTCAGATCCTACAAGTTAAGAGTTCAATCTCATAAGACTGTCTTCAGTTCAGATGTCAATTGCACATACAGATGATCACTTGTGCTACTAAACCAATTGACTCTAAATTGGAGGTTCTCATGAGCCCTCCTTGGATTCAGTTAATTTGTTAGAGTGGCTCACGAAACTCTGAGAAATACTTATATTTACTAATTTATTATAAAGGATACAGATGAATAGGAACATAGGACAAGTTCTGAAGGATTCCTTAATATAAGAGTTTCTATCCCCATTGAGCTAAGGTGAACCACCCACTGGGCACATAGGTCTGTCACTACCCTGGAGGCTATCAGATTTGGGTAAGAGTTTTTATCTTGCTTTGATCTCTAGGCTGTTTCTTTATTTCAGATGTCAGCGGGAGCTGAAAGTCCAACCATCTAATCAATTGGTCTTTTTAGTGATTAGCTTCATCCTGAGAGTATGTAGGGTTTCTGTGTGTCACCTCATCAACATAAACTCAGATTTTTTAATGGAGAACAAAAGATACTTTTATCACTTAGGAAATTACAAGGGTTTTACAACCTCAATGTCAAGAACTATAAATGAAGACAAGTATATTTCTTATATTACATAAGATTGTCACTACATAGTTACTTCACATGAAGCCTTATTTAAATAGTTTTATTTCAAACTAGGATTATGAGAGACTACAGAATGATTCACTTCTGTTCTGTCCTAGAACGCAAGAAGATTCATGATCCTTTGCCACATCACCTGCATAGTCGAAGCATTCAGAAGAATGTGGAACGATACTGTGAATATAATATGTTTGCAAATATTGTTAATCAGAGTGGAGGTCATTACCTACTAAAACAAAATCATGATATGTCTGAGATAAGTGAAAAACTTTTAGAATCAAGTTTAAGTTTTGAAAGCCAGAACAAAAGCTGTAACTTAAGGAATTCCGTTGAGGTGAATAGAGATAAGACATCCATTGTGCATGCTAACCAGGAACAATTTTACACTGAAATCACATTGCCTGTCAGTAACAAACCCATTAATAATAAATCCCAGATAAACGTAGAGAAAGAACATGTATGCACTGAATGTGGGAAATCCTTTGTGAAGATGTCTCAGCTCACTGATCACCACAGAGTTCACACAAGAGAGAAACCTTATGGGTGCAGTCTGTGTGGGAAAACTTTCAGCAGAAAATCCAGGCTCACTGAACATCAGAGAATTCATACGGGACTCAAACAGTATGAATGCACTGAATGTGACAAAACCTTCCTCAAGAAATCACAGTTCAGTAGACATCAGAAAACTCACACGGTAGAGAAACCTTTTACATGCAGTGAATGTGGGAAAGCGTTCATCAAAAAGTTTTGGCTCATTTGTCATCAGAGAACTCATACAGGGGAGAAACCCTATGGGTGCAGTCTATGTGAGAAGACCTTCTGTACAAAGTCTAATCTAAATAAACATCAAAAAACGCATACAGGAGAGAAACCTTACAGATGCAGTGAATGTGGAAAAGCCTTTGTTGAGAGAAATCATCTTATTGCCCATCATCGAACTCATACAGGAGAGAAACCCTATGAATGCTATCTATGTGGGAAGACATTTCGTATAAAATCTAATCTGAATAAACATAAGAAAACCCATACTGGAGAAAAACCTTATAAATGTAATGTATGTGGAAAAGGCTTTATTGAGAAGAGGCGTCTTATTGTACATCATCAAACTCATACAGGAGAGAAACCTCATGCATGCAATCTATGTGGAAAGACCTTCTCTACAAAATTTAGTCTCACTGTACATGAGAGAGTTCATACAGGAGAGAAACCTTATACATGCAGTGAATGTGGAAAAGGCTTTGTCAAGAAGAGTCATCAGATTGAGCATCACCGAACTCACACAGGAGAGAAACCTTTTATATGCAGTGAATGTGGGAAAGGATTCTCATTGAAGCAGTATCTTATAGGACATCAGCGAACTCATACTGGACAGAAGCCCTATGTATGTAGTGTGTGTGGTAAAGGCTTCACCATGAAGCGTGATCTCACCATACATCAGCGAAGTCATACTTCAGATAAACCATATGTGTGCAATGAATGTGGGAAAGGCTTTATTGTGAAGCGTAGTCTCATTATACATCAGAGAATACACACAGGAGAGAAACCCTATGTGTGCAGTGAATGTGGAAAAGGCTTCTCGGTGAAAATGCAGCTGATTGTACATCAGAGAACTCACACAGGAGAGAAACCCTTTTTATGTAGTGAATGTGGGAAAGGCTTCTCAACAAAGCACTGCCTTATAGGACATCTGCGAACTCATACTGGAGAAAAGCCCTATGTATGTAGTGTGTGTGGAAAATGCTTCACCATGAAGCGTGATCTCACCATACATCAGCAGAGTCATACTTCAGAAAAACCATATGTATGTAGTGAATGTGGAAAGGGCTTCATTGTGAAGAGTCGTCTGATTGTACATCAGCGAATACACACAGGAGAGAAACCCTATGTATGCAGTGAATGTGGGAAAGGCTTCCCACAGAAAAGGCAACTGATTGTACATCAGTGGACTCATACAGGACAGAAACCTTATATATGTAGTGAATGTGGAAAAGATTTCACAGCAAAACGTAATCTCATCAAACATCACCTAAAGCATACAAGAGAAGCCTCAGGAATCTAGTGGAAGAGGTTTCACCATGAAAACTGATCTTTCTTTACATTAGCAAAGTTATATTTAAGAAAAACTGTGTATGTACAATGAATTGGGGAAAAGCTTTACCCCCAAAGACTCATGTCAGTGTACATCAGTACACTCAGATGGGAGATAAAGTTTCTATGTGTAAGAAATATGGCAAAGGCTTAATGGGAAAAACACGCTCATTGCACATCTGTGAATTAATACGGAGAAAAACTGTAATATGCCATGAATGTGGAAAGAGCTTCATTATGAAGAATAATGTGTGTATTCTTCAGCAAACTCATACTGTAGAGAAGCCATCACATGTAATAAAAGTGGTTAAGGCTTTAGGAAGAAGACATGCCTCATGCAACTTCAGAGATTTCACATGGGAGAGAAGTCCTATGAATGAATTGAATGTGGGAAAGCCTTCACTACAAACTCAGGACTATGTTCATCAAATAAAACACAGGAAGGAGGCCCTAAGAGTGCAGTAGTTGTGGAAAAGCTTCTGACCACTTGTCAATTGTTAAACATAAGAGATTTCATAGGTAGTTGCTTTGGAGTAAACCTGTTGCCAGTTGTAGGCCTTCAAGATAATAGTATAAAAAAAGATAATAGTATGCAGTAAAGAATAACTTAATACAAGAGAGATGGGGGGGAAAGAATAACTTATTACAAAGAATCTGGTACTATCTTAGTCATTTACATCATGTTGTATAAAAATTACAAAACAGCTTGGATACAATCAGCTTTCATGAAAATATTTTAGGACATTATATGTCTAAAATGTTTATTCTGATAGAAATCCTATGAATGTGACAGAGTAGGAAATTCTTTAGTGGGAAGTAGAACTTAGAATATATGATCATCAGAAATCATGAGTGAATATTTTTAATTATGGAAAAGCATCTGCCCCAAAATAAGACCTCAATAGATGTCATTTTACACTAGACAATTTTCTCTGGCAGGGATATGTCATGTTTTGCAGCAATTCATGTTGCCTTATCATTTGCCAGAAATTCATGCAGAAATAACTCATGTACACATTCAATTTGATGGACTTCAGCAAAACTTCCAATAACTTAATGAAGAGAATCCTTGAGTGAAAAAGCATTCTGTCATAAGTCTAAACCTCAGGCAACTGGGAACAGGATACCTTCAGCTATAATTTTATTTACGTGTGTGTGTGTGTGTGTGTGTGTGTGTGTGTGTGTCACAGAGGAATGGAGAGACAGAGATAGAAACATCAGTGATGAGAGAGAAGTATTGGTCAACTGCTTCTCACACACTCCCTGCAGGAGCTCCTGATCCATAAGTCAACAATCAACCACTGAGCCTTCAGCCATAATTTTAGTTACCTTGCCATTGACTTTATAACTTTTAAACAGTTACAATTACTCTCATCATGAATAAAATTTTAATGTAAACAACATAGGAGTGGTCTATGCCTGTTTCATTATGTAATTTTAAATTTTGCACTTCTTTAGTTCAATGAATTAATTCAAAATACATGAAGTACTTAAAAATGAAACTGATACTCATTTTTAAGGATAACATTTTAATGTGTTTGACCAAGTATATAAGTAATATCAAGAGGTTTATAAAAATACTAGAAGCTGGGTGCACAAATTTGTGCACAGTTGGGGTCCAGCCTGCCCACCCTGATTAGGGCTGATGGGGGCCAATCAAGGCCAGGCTGGCCAGAGGGAGGGGCTGTGGGAGGTTGGCTAGCTGGCCCCACCCCTGATCGGGCCAGTTGGCTAGGTACAGTGCGTGTCACAATGACTGGTTGTTCTGGTCATTTCAGTTGTTTGGTTTTTATATATATAGATAAACGTAATGTTATTTATAACTTTTAATTTTGAATTAAGTTTAGAATTACAAAAACTGCAATTTTCCTTTTCTTGTTTCTAAAACTATAGTACTATATGTTTTAGAATTTCATATAAATGGAATCACCAAAGGTGCTCTATTACATATGTTCTTTTTCCCCATATTAAGCCCCTCCAGCTTGCCCCCGCGCCCCTCCCCCTGTCCCCAGGCTTTCAGCACCTAATTGTCTGTGTCCTTAGGTTATGAATATATAAACACAAGGACATTGGTTGATTATCTCCCACCCACTCACCCCCCCTCCCCTTCGCCTTCCTTCTGAGATTCTGCACTCTGTTCTCTGCTTCCCTGTCTCTAGATCCTCTCTGTTCATTGGTTTATTTTGTTACTTAGATTCCACATGTGAGTGAGCTCATGTGATACTTGTCTTTCTCTGACATTCCACTTAACACAATGCTCTCCAGGTCTCTCCGTGATGTCTCAGAGGGTTAGAGATTGTTCTTTTTTATTGCTGCATAGTATTCCATGGTATAAATGTACCACAGATTTTTTTATACACTCATCCTCTATGGGCATTTGGGCCGTTTCTGTATCTTAGCTATTGTAAATTGTGATGGTGTGAACATAGGGGAAAGTACATTCTTTCTGATTGGTGTTTTGGGTATTTTAGGATATATTCCTAGCAATGGGATCACTGGATCAAATGGCAGTTCCATACTTAACTTTTTGAAGAAACTTCAAAATATTTCCTATAATGTCTGCACCAGTCTGCATTCCCACCAGCAGTGTACTAGGGTTTCCCTTTTCTCCACATGTCAGCACTTGTCATTTGTTGGTTTGTTGATGGTAGCCATTCAGGCAGGTATGAGGTGATACTTCATTGTCTTAATTTGCATCTCTCTGATGATCAGTGACTTGAGCATTTTTTCATATGTCCCTTGGCCCTCTATATATCCACATTAGGAAAGCATCTATTTATGTCCTTTGTCCATTTTTTAATTGGATTGTTTGTCTTTCTTTTGTTAAGTTGTATGAGTTGCTTATATATTTTGGATATTAACTCTATCAGATGTATCTTTGCTAAATATCTTTTTCCATATAGTGGGCTCCCTTTTCGTTTTGTTGATGTTTTCTTTTGTTGTGCAGAAGCTTTTTATTTTGGTGTAGGCTCATTTGAAAAACTGCAATTTTCTAGATTGTCTAAACTCCCTTCATGTATCTATCTATTCCCAAAGGTAAAACCTTACATAGTCACAGTTCATTATCGAGTAAAGTGAAATTGTACAGTGCTAACTACAGGATTTATTTGTGTCTCCACTTTTAACCTGCACTCGTTTCTGTTTGTTTTTATATAAAATATTTTTGCTTTGTAAGAAATTTTATTATTTTTGTTCTTGTTAATCCTCACCTGAGGATATTTTCCCATTGATTTTTAGGGAGTGAAAGGCAGAGGGAGATACAGAAAGAGAGAAACAGGTTTTAGAGAGACATGCATGCACTCCAACTAGGGCCGGGGATCAAGTCTGGAATCAGGGTACATGCCCTGGAGTGGAGTTGAACCCAAGACCCTTATGTCTGGGGGCTGATGCTCTATCCAATGAGCCAAACTGGCTAGGGGTATATATAGTTTTGAGAAATTTTTTTTTTTTAGTTTTGAGAAACTTTATCACCTATGTACATTTAAAAAAATATATATTTTATTGATTTTTTACAGAGAGGAAGGAAAAGGGATAGAGAGTTAGAAACATTGATGAGAGAGAAACATCGATCAGCTGCCTCCTGCACACCTCCTACTGGGGATGTGCCCACAACCAAGGTACATGCCCTTGACCGGAATTGAACCCAGGACCCCTCATTCCGCAGGCCAACGCTCTATCCACTGAGCCAAACTGGTCAGGGCCCTATGTATATTCTTATAACCAAAACCACAGTAGAAATTCAGAATTTTTGTTATCACAAAACTCATCATCACATCCTTTTCACAACCCTAACTTTTGGAATCACAGCTCTCTTTGGTATCAATACTTTTGTCATTTATAGAATATTAGAAAAATGGAGACATTCAGCAGTACCCTTTTGAGATTGGCTATTTGACCTTGTCTGATATAGAAAAAATATATATACATATGTGTTCTTGGCATGGAGCTCCTGAAATCCTTGTAATTCACAAGTGATAATAGATTAGAGCATCTTTTGTTTTATTGAGGCTCAGGGGATAGAACGTGAGCCTGGGGAATGAAAGGTTCCAGGTTTATTCCGGTCAAGGGCATGTACCTTGGTTGTGGGCATATCCCCAGTAGGAGGTGTGCAGGAGGCAGCTGATCAATGTTTCTCTCTCATCAATCTTTCTTACTCTCTCTCTTTCTCCCTCCTCTCTGTAAAAAATCAATAAAAAAGATATTAAAAAATATATATTGCCATAACATGTCTTTAAAATAAATAAATAAATAAATAAAATGGCTGTACTTTTTTGCATTGTCTCTGACGAATAAAAGTTCCTGTTTCTTTACCATATCACCAGCATTTTATATTTTCTGGTGTTTTTTTTTTTTAATTTTAGCCATTCAAATATCTGGGTACTTATATCACTTGCAGTGC
The DNA here is from genome assembly GCA_004026665.1 of Murina feae. Lineage (NCBI taxonomy): Eukaryota > Metazoa > Chordata > Mammalia > Chiroptera > Vespertilionidae > Murina > Murina feae. Next base: position 18,211 of record PVJC01033753.1, read on the forward strand.
TAAACTGTAACTTCCTAATAACAAATTATGTTGACCATCTTTTCTTACGCTTAATTCCCATCTGCTTTTTTAAAAAGACATATTTTTATTGATCTTAGTGAGCAAGGGAGCTAGAGATATAGAAACATCAGTGATGGGAATCATTGGTCAGCTACCTCCCATAAACCCCCTATTTGGGATTGAGCCTGAAACCTGGGCATGAACCCTGACTGGGAATCAAACCATGACCTACTGGTTCATAGGTGGATACTCAACCACTGTGCTACACCGGCTGGGCTCCCATCTGCTTTTAAAAATATTTTTTTTATTGATTTCAGAGAAGTAGAGTTAAAAACATCAATGATGGCAGAGTCATTGATAGGCTGCCTCCTGAACAACCCACACTGGGAACCCAGCCCGCAAACACAAACTGGGCATGTGCCCTACCTAGGAATTGAACTTTGACCTCCTGGTTCATAGATCAGTGCTCAGTTACTGAGTTATGCTGGCCGAGTCCCACCTGCTTCTTTTTCTTTCTTTTTTTTCTTTTGGCGGGGGCACCTGGATCCATCTGCTTATTTTTATTTATTTTTTTTTGTTGTTGCTTGTTTTATTTATTTATTATTTATTTTTTTAAATTTGTCTTTATTGTTCAGATTATTACAATTGTTCCTCTTTTTTCCCCCATAGCTCCCCTCCTCCTATTTCCCACCCCAACTTCTCTCCTTGCCCCCCCACTGTTCTCATCTATAGGTGTACAATTATTGTCCATTCTCTTCACGCACCCCCGACACCCTTAACCCCCGAAAATTGTCCATCCACTTCATTCTATGCCTCTGATTTTATTCTATTCACCAGTTTATTCTGTTCATCAGATTTTTTATTCACTTGATTCTTAGATTCACTCGTTGATATATATTTGTTGTTCATAATTTTTACTTTCCTTTTTCTTCTTCCTCATTCTCAAAGGATACCTTTCAGCATTTCATATAATACTGGTTGGGTGGTGATGAACTCTTT
>PVJC01033754.1:0-19199 GCA_004026665.1 Murina feae
CATGCGGGAGCACCCGTCCAGGGTCCGCTACCTTCATCCACCCCCCAGGGGCCTCCACAGGGCGTGCGGGAGCGTCTGCTGCACAGTGTGGAGAATCCGAAGCCAGTCTGCTGCCTGGCTCCACCCCGGGTGTGTTTGCTCAGCAGCAGGGCCCCACCGAGGGATTCTGCACCAGCGTCCACCCCTGGCTTGCCACCCAACTCTGTGCCAGGTGTGTCTCCTCAGTGGTGTGGACCCACCAAGCGTGTGCAATCATGGGCCCTCCGGTGGGAAACGTCCAGGCCTGCACTCACCAGCCTTCCCACCCCCCAGTGCACGAACCCTGAAGGGGCTGTGGGCAGCCTGAAAATGGCCCTCAACCCCTCACCCAGGCTGGCCAGGCATGCCAGCAGGTGGACATCTCCCCCGAGGTGTCCCAGACTGCAAGAGGGCACAGGCCGGGCTGAGGGACCCCCACCCCCCGAGTGCACAAATTTTTGTGCACCGGGCCCCTAGTATATATATATATGCAGATAGATATAGATATGCATATATAGATATACATATATAGATGGCTCACTTATTAACGTAAGACACTGACAATGGGGAAACCCAAGGGGGGATTTTTGAAATTGAACGTTTCACTCATTTTCCTATAAACCTAAAACTGCTCAAAAAAAGACCTCTATTAAAAAAAAGAGGGAGGGCGAGTGCCTAGCTGGTGTCAGTGACTGAGCATAGAGTCATGCAGCAGGATGTTGTTGGTTTGATTCCAGGTCAGGGCAGATGCCCAGATTTTGGGGTTGACCCCCCAGTGGGGTGCATGCAGGAGGTCGCTGATCAATGTTTCTCTCATCAATGTTTCTATCTCTCTCTCCTTAAAAAAATCAATTAAAAAATTTTGTTTTTTAATCTATTAATGAAAAAAAGAAGAAAAATGCCACAAATATGAAGGTGGCTGCTGGAACTACCAGAGGGACTCAGGAAACCAGGGTCCAGGCCTTGGTCCTGGTCACTGCTGAGCTGAGGATCCTGGACAAGTCCCCAACCCTGTGCGCCTCAGTTTCCTCCTCTGTGAAGGGAGATGAAAGTCTGGCCTTGCTAGGGTCACTGAGGATGGAATTTGGTGTTACTCATGGTATCCCCTGCATTACTTTAATACTCGATGTACTTAAAGTATTTTATTACACCCTGGCCGGGTGGCTCAGTTGGCTGGAGCACTGTGCTAAGATTGCGGGTTCAATCCCTGGTTGTGGTGCATCAAGAGGCAACTGATCAATGTTTCTCTCCTCTAGAAACCAATGAAAGCATATCCTCGGGTGAGGATTAAAAAAAAACAATACAAAACTTTGGCCCTACCTGGTTTGGCTCAGTGGTAGAGCATCATCCTGTATACTGAGGGATTCTGGGTTCAATTCCAGTCAAGGACACATGCCCGGGTTGTGGGCTCGATCCCCAGTGCAGGGCACACAAGAGGCAGCCGATCGATGATTCTCTCTCCTCATTGATGTTTCTATCTCTCTCCCTCTCCCTTCCTCTTTGAAATCAATAAAAATATATATTTTTAAAATTACTTTGCCCTAGCTAGTTTTACTCAGTGGTTAGTGTCCGCCCTCAGACTAAAGGGTGGATTCCAATCAAGAGTATGTAAACTTGGATGCAGGCTCAATCCTTGGCCTGGTCAGGGTGAGTGCAGGAGGCAACTGATTGATGTGTCTCTATCACATCAATGTTTTTCTCTCTCTCTCCCTCTCTCTCCGTCTCTCCGTCCCTCCGTCCCTCCCTCCCTCCGTCCCTCTCTCCCTCCCTCCCTCTTTCCCTTCCACTCTCTGTAAAAATCAACGGGAATCTAAAAATCAATGGGAAAAAAATATATCCTCGGGTAAGGATTCACACACACACACACACACACACACACACACTATTACTTCTGCTACTATCACCAGCACCAACTTGTTCTCCCAATTTTTGAACCTTTTGTTCATAAGCAAGCAAAAGAACATGCTTTGCAAATAAGAAAAAAGACTCAGCCTGAAGGCTGCCCGGCTGCAATGGCCTGGTTGGGGTGAAGATGGGGCTGGGGAGTCTAGCCCCAACAATTCCCAGGATGAGGACACAGAGAGGAGGCACAGAGGATACAGGCCACGTGTAAGATAGCAAGTTGGGCCTGCAGGGCCCAGAAACAATAAGTTGGCACATCGGCATCTCCCACATCCAGGGAAGAGGAAGAGAGCAGTGGGTCCTTGGGGAAGCTGGGCTCCATAGCCTGAAGGCTGAGGTGGACCCAGCACTGCCACCTCCTAGATTCAGTCCTAGGAATGCAGCCCAGGTTCAAAACCCTCCTTGGGCCAAATTACATTGTGGGGTGGGTGGGATTAAAGGTGGTCAGGGGGTAGCTAGAAGGCTAGGATACTGAGCTCACCCTCACCCACCCAGCAGCCAGTGCACTCCTGACCCTTGGCCTCCAAGAACCCACAGGACCAGCTCCCAGGTCTGTCTGAGTGGGCGCCACCAGGTTGGACAAGCCCCCAAGGTTTTCTAGGTGCTTCTCAGAGTGACTCCACAACACAGGGGGTTGACAAGGCCCTGACTCTAGCGCCCGCCCTGCCCTGTACACATTACATCCCTAGGATCAGGATGACACCACACCAGCTGCACCCTTACCTTTTGTTGGCCTCTTCCAACTCAGACCTCAGTTTCCCTATTTCGATCTGCAGCCGGGCCCGCTCCCGGGCTGTCTCATCCAGCACTCGGCGGGCATCGGCCAGCTCCGATTCGTACAGCGTCTTAATGCCGCTTACCTGGGGAGAAAGCAAGGCCGAGGTGAAGGAAAGCCCCCACAACAGCAGGCGTCCCAGGCTGGCCCGCCATGGGACACAGCTCCTATTAACCCGGGAGGCCTCCCGACCAGCTCAGCCCACCTAACCTGGGAGGCCCCAGGTCGCCTGACCTGCCCCCATCCCTTGTCCCCTGCCAGGTCACACCCAGCAGTTGGGTGCACAACATTCCCCACGTGGAGGTGCACGTGTTTACAGACACCTGGAACCAAGCCAGGGCAGTGAGACACCACCTCTCCCCACTGGGGCAGCTGAAGAAGAAGATGGATGGAACGAGTGCTGGTGAGGCCATGGAGAGGTGGGAGCCTCCATGATTAAGGGTGCAGCCGCTGTGGAAGGCAGTCTGGCGGTTGCTCAGATGGTTAAACAGAGAGTAACCACACAACCCAGCACACCCACGGCTAGATATCCCCCCAGGAAAAATAACACGTGTTCACAGCAGCACGATTCACAACTGCCGGGAAGTGAAAACACAAGTGTCCTCTGACGGACGATGGATAACAAATGTGGTCCCGCAGAGCCCTGGGACATCACTGAGCCACGCACAGGAGCGACGCTGCCATGTGGATGAGCTCGGCAACAATGATGCTCAGGGAGGGAAGCCAGACCCAAAAGGCCAGAGTGTGCGACTGCATTTGTGTGAAATGTCCAGACAAGTAAATCCACAGAGACAGAGAGTGGGCCAGTGGGTGCCAGGGGCCAGGGAGTGACTGCTGATGAGGACAGGGCTTCTTGTGGGAGTGAACATTCTGGAATTAGTGGCAATGACTGCTAGTGGTAGTCACTGACCAGCCCCTGACTGCAAGCGGGCCCGGCTCCAGATCGAAATAGGGAAACTGAGGTCCGAGTTGGAAGAAGCCAACATAAGGGGTACAGCTGGTGTGGTCGTCCTGATTCTAGGGCCGTAGTGTGTACAGGGCAGGGCGGGCGCTAGAGTCAGGGGCTTGTCAATGACTACCACTTGCAGTCAGTCCGTTAGTGGTACTCAAAAACCACTGAACTACAAGAGTTTAACTAGGTGAACTGTATCAGATGGAAGTTATATTTCAACAAAGCTGGTAAGACGCCATGTGGTGCTGACAGACGGGCGACAGCAGGCCCGCTCTCAGAGCAGCTGGCTTGGACAGCTGCACTATGTGCCACAAAGCTACAGGACACCAGCGAGTATCTGTGCCGGGGTTGGGGTGTGTGTGTGTGTGGGGGGGGGGGGTCAGCTTAGATTCTGAGAGGGCCACTCCCCTCCCTTTAACAGGAAAGGCCCCCTGAGCAAAAGGTTTAGGGGAGCTGCCAAGGACTTGCCAGAAGGGTGACCAATGGTCCCGGTTTCCATAGGACAGAGGAGTTTCCTGACGTGGGATTTTCCAGGATGTCCTGGACCAGGTGGGACTTAAGAGCCAGGCTAAGATTCCCATCTCCCACCTTCCCAGGCCTGGATATTCCGCCTCACTGTAGCAGCTCCAAGACCTGTCACCCCTCAGAGCAGGATATGGGTTCCTGGATCCATTTCACAGATAGGAAAACTGAGGTACAAATCAATTAACTGCCCTTTTCTGACCTATGAAAATACAGGATAGAGCACGTCTGCTGGGGACAATTCTGAGAGGGGGTTAGGGGAGCAGAGACAAAGCAAGCTTCTCCCTCCTGCACCCTGGCCACTCACACTCCCCTTGCTCCCCTCCTTACACCAGCAAGGGCCCTCTCTCCCACCGACCTTGGGTCATCCCCTCCATTTCCATCTTCTAGGAACTGCCTTTGAAATGAACTCTGAATTCACAAAAAACTGCTGGCCCTACTCTCTACAGATAACTGAGCACCTGGGTTCACATGCCTGTTTGCTCTGTCTTCCTGTGGCTCAACTTCCAGAACTCTGCTGACTCCAGGGAGGGTCTGGTACCCTGAGGGAGAAGCCACAGACAAGGTCTCCTGCCCCCTGCCCCCTGCCCCCAAGACTGGGTGCCTGACCCTGGCCAGCAAGCTCAACTGGTTGGAGTGCCGTCGCCATATACCAAGGTTTGATCCCCAGTCAGAAAACATACAAGAACCGACCAATGAATGCATAAATAAGTAGAACAACAAATCAATGTTTCTCTCTAAATCAATAAATAAGAGAGAAAGAATAGGAAGACTGAGTGCCTACTGGAGCCCTTCCTCTCCCACCCTCCCCCCCTTAGATAGGAGGATCTCCGACTGCAGCAACACAACACACACAAAAACACAACAGGTTAGAACTGAGGAAAAAGGGAAAACCAGCATTTCTGACATTGGATTTAAGTTTTTGGTATTTTGTTCACCATGGATTTTTTCTTTGCATCCAACTTGAAAAATATTTCATTAAAATACTGCCCATCCCATTGCCTCGGCCAGACCATGAGAAAAGTATCCGATGACCCCAATAGAGGGGCATCTACCAAACTCCTGCCCCCTCCTCCTCACGAATGCCCAGGGCATGACGAATGTGTCAGAGATGCCACAGCCCAGAGGGGTCCAAGGAGATGTGACACTGTCATGTGGGGTCCTGCGACCCTAGGGGAAAACTAAGGAAATCTGATGGGGGGGGAGGGGGAGAGAAAGAAGCATCTATGTGTTGTTTCACTTATTTATACATTAACTGGCTGACTCATATGTGCCCTAACTGGGCATCGAACCTGAAACCTTGGTGTATTGGGACAACACTCTAACCACCTGAGCTACCACCAGGCCCAATGTAAGAAGTGAACAGGGGAAACTGGGGTGGGGAACATGGGAACTCTGTATTACCTTTGCCATTTTTTGTAAATCTAAAACTGGCCTAAAAATAAGGTTGAGTAATTCAAAATATCGTATCATTCATCTCCATGGCTGAGATTTTTGCCCCCATTAGATTCTGTGCTCAAGATGCGTGCCCACTTGCAGGCCCTGCTCCGGCTCCTGGGCCAGAGTGTAAAGCACTTGGTTTTTCTGTGGTATTTCCGGGGTGTGTGTGTCTGCAGGCAGCTATCCCAGCCAGGTCTGCAAACAGGCCCACAGGCTGGACTCCAGCCCACTGCATGATTCCGTCCAGCCTGCTAGTCCAGGATGGTTTTTACATTTTTAAATGCTGAGGGGAAAAAAGAAAAAGATACTTTGTGACACATGAATACCTTTCAGCCTGTGTAAAGCTTTCCGGACAAGCAGCCCGGCCCACCCCTCCTGTCACTGTGGCAGCGTTCCCACTGTAATGGCCCAGGGCAGTAATCACACAGCCCAGAGCTCAAAGCCACTCTGGCTCTTTTCACAAAACACGCGCTGACCCTGGGAGGATTTAGAAAATCCTTGTCTAGAGAACAGTGAACAGACAGCAGACTTCCCAAAGGCCCTTTCAGATCACAAACAGGTGCGCTCCCAGCAGGCCCTCGCTTCCCTGCACCTGGGACCACCACTGTGGTCACTGCAGACGCCTGGGCACCACAGCGGGAGGGACCGCTTGGCCCTTTTTTCTTCATGGTTTGCCCGAGCGCCAAACACCAGGGATCCCGACGAATGTGTGAACACGCTGGCTGGGGGTGGGGCGTGTGTGTGCAGATAGCCAGAGGTGCTCTTTTCCTGTTGCTGGTGTTCCTGGGGACACCTACACTGCTCTGCAGGTAAAACCTAAACATGGGCTCTGGGGGGTGGATACAGGCCCTACCCCAAGTGGTAGCTCCTCCCTCAAGCTCCAGAAGCCCAGCTCCTACCTGTTAGAGAGCCCTGTCCCCACCCTCACCCCCAGCCCCAAAGCAACAGGACACCTGGGCAGGTAAGGGAAGAGAAACTGAAGCCAAGAGGAACTTTACACCAGGCTGGGAGGCTCCCTGAAGAACCACCCCTCCCAGCACCCACGAGCTTTCTCCAACAGAAGTCTAACCAGCGCCAGCCCCCCACCTTCTAGAACCCCTCCAGTGACATGGGCAGTGGTCATTCACCAAGTACTGCCCACTCGGACATCCAATGGGAAAGGCCTGGAAGGCACATGGCCAGGTTTGTGTATCAGCAGGTGTGAAGGAGCATGGATGGCACCAGCCAAGGAGGGAGCAGAGCTTTAGTTTGACCCCGGGCACCTGAACTGCTTGGATTTTATTACAAACTGGAGGCCCGATGCATGAAATTTGTGCAAGAGTGGGCCTTCCCCCAGCTAGTGGCACCAGCTTCCCTCTGGTACGCTTCATCCAGGACATCTGGTCTAATTAGCATATTATGTTTTTATTATTACAGATTATTACAGAAGATGTGTGGTATGCTTCTAACATTTTAAATGTCTTTCTTAAGTGGCTTCTCAGCCCTTACCCTACTGGCATTTGGGGCCATCCTGAGCACTTGGTGCTGAGCATCCCCCCTGGCCCCACCCACTCGATGCTAGGAGCACCCCCCCAGTCATAACAACCAGAAATGTCACCAGAGCCCCAGCTGGTTTGGCTCAATGGATAGAGTGTCGGCCCATGGACAGAAAGGTCCTGGGTTCTATTTCAGTTAAGGGCACATGCATGGATTGTGGGCTTGATTCCCAGTAGAGGGCGCGCAGGAGGCATCCGATCAATTCTCTCTCATTGATGTTTCTCTCTCTCTCTCTCTCCCTCTCTGAAATCAATAAAGATACATACTTTTAAAAAAGAAAAAAGAAATGTCCCCAGACACTGCCCAGTGTCACCTGGAGGGGAGGATCGATCACCCAGTGAGACGCTGCTGTACAGTCCTCAGCATGACACATCCACAACTCTCCTGGTGCAGCCACCTTCCCAACCCCCCGCTCGTCACCCACTTCGTCACCCACTTCGCCTCACTCTGTCCTCTCAACAGCCTGAAGCCTGGGCTGCTCTGTAGCCCAAGGCCATTTGCAGGCCACTCCCTCCTTACAGCCCACTGACCACCCCCCTCACTGCTCCAGGTCCCCTCTCCAGTAGGTAATCAACCAGCTTCCTCCAGGGACCAGCATGCACCTCACCTCCTAAGCAGCAGGGAGCTGCTGGCTCAGCTGTGAACACACCTGTCATCACCTGGAGACCCCCCACCTCCCACCCGCCTCTGTGGGGCAGGCTTAGCCCCCACAGCCACCCCTCGCTCCCAGATGTTAACCTACATTCCAGCAAGCCTTAGCTGAGAAGTAAGCCACACCCAGACAGACAGGGTCAGGGACATGCCCTCCAGGGGCCCACAAAGTTCAGCACTCCCCAAAGTCAGTCAGAGTCTCACTCCATTTGCAGAGGGTCCACTTGGGGAGGCAGGGATGGTGAAGACAAGAAACCAGCTCAAACAGGGGGTGCAGACCAGCCCCGCAGGGAGAAACTAGGCTGGCACCCTGAGGACCCTCACACAGCTAAGGCGGAGGGGTCACAGTTTGGGTGGGACAATTGTAGCCCCACCAAACAGATAACAAAACTGAGGCTCCCAGCAGCTCAGCAGAATTTGGACCCCGAGTGTGAATCCAATCCCAAGCACCGGATGGTCCCTCCCCCAACACCCAAGCTCCACTTTCTGAGGGGTCCGTCCCAGCCACTGCTTCTCTGCGCACCTGTCCTGCATGCCACTGCCTTTACTTTACAAAACATTAACTCGTCGTAGCCCCACAAACAAGCCCCAAAAGGCATTATACTATTTCCACTGTACAGAGGAAGCAGTGAGACTCAAGGTCACACAGAGGGCAAGCAGCTCCCAAAAATGACCCCCCAGCTGCTCTCCTGCCGTGAGCCCGTCATTTGGCCCATTCGCCCATTCTCCCCGGACGGGGAAGACGGGGCTCAGGACCTGGCTCTCCCACCAGGGCCACAAGGGAAGCACATGGTGGACACTCCCCCTTATTTTGAAGACACACCCTTGGGCCTCGCCTGGCTCACACCCAGTCCCTCAGGGGACCCCCCCCATTTCCCCGAACTCCTTGGTGGGCGGGACCTGTCCCAGGTCCCCTGGGGAGTCCTCAGAGGATGGGTCTGCCCAGCACGGCACCCCTAGGGGACACCAAAGCGCCCTGGGGACCCCCCGTGGGCAGGGCCCGCCCCTGGGACGAAGAAAAGGAGAGGTGGCTTTGGGTCAGTCCCCAGCCTCGCTCAGACCCCCCAGGCACTGGGGCCCCACATTCCCGGGGCGGAACTTACCGCCCCTTTGCCCTCAGTCTGCAGTGAAGTCCGGGCCCAGCCTGGAGCCTATAGATTCCCTTTGGCGCCCCGAGACCTCCCGACTCCTCCTCCCCTCGCAGCCCCTCGGGAAGGCCAGGCTCCCGCCCAAGAGGCATGGGGCGCGGGGCTACCTGGGAGCTCCCAGATTTCCCACCTGACGCGCGAGGCCCCAGCCGCCTCCCCTCGGACCCCACCCCGGCTCGGGGAGGACACGGCGCCTCTCTGCCCAAGCCCCGCCCCGCGCCGAACCGCCCAGGACTCAGCACGGGACCCGCGCAAAGTTCCACGGAGAACCGGCCCCGCGAGCGGCCCAGGGACCCCCCGCAGGCCCCTCAGGCAGCCCGGGCTTCCCCGTCTCTTCCGAGGCCGAGGAGCCGCCCCCAAATTTTCTCCCAGGACGCCCGAACACCCAAACGCATCCGGGGCGCTCCCCATAACCCCTTTGGGGCGGGGCCTCGCCTGGTGCACCCCGAGTCACCCAGGGGACCCCAGGTTTCCTCCGGCCCTTGGTGGGCGGGGCCTGCCCATCCCCCCTGTCGCACAGCGGGGGGTGCGCCCAGATCCCCCAGGGAGTCCTCGGAGGCTAGGTTGCCCAGCACTGCACCCCTAGGGGACACCCAACCCCCCCGGAACCCCCTCCGGTGGGCGGCGCCCGCCCCGGCGTGCACTCCGCGCTCAGGGCCTCCCAAGCCCCCTGGGGACCCGCCGGAGGACGCCGCCCGAAGGCCGAAGCCCTCGCCCACCTCGCGCGTGGTCACCTCCTCCCGCTCGGAGATCTTGAGCAGGAGCCGGTCATTCTCCAGCTCCAGCGCGCGGACGCGGTCGATGTAGTGCGCCAGGCGGTCATTGAGCTCGCGCAGCTCCTCCTTCTCCTGCAGCCTCGACAGGCGCGTGGGCGATAGTGGCGTGGCAGGCCCGCCCTTGCGGCCGGACAGCGGCGTGGCCGTGGCCATGGCGGCGGCAGCAGCGGTGTCGGCGGCTCCTCGGGGCCCGCGCGGCTCCCCACGGCGGCCGCGACTCGGCGGGCTCATTCAATCCGCGCCGCCGACCAAGATGGCGCCGGCCGCCCGCGGCCGCCCGCGCAAGGCAGCCTGGGACTTGTAGTCCGGCCGAGTGCCTTGCGGGGCATGCCGGGAGCTGAAGTCCTAGCGAGGGCTGGGAGGGGGACTGCTGCTCAGCCTCTTGCTGTTTTACTAGCTACTCATGCTGTTTACTAGCCTTTTGCTGTTTTACTAGCCGAAGGCGTAGTAAGAGGGGTCCAGAGCCAAACCGTCAAAATCACAGCCCCTTGCCCTAGCCAGTTTAGCTCAGTGGATAGAGCATCAGCCTGCAACCTAAGGAGTAACGGTTTGATTCCGGGCAAGGGCACTTTCCTGGGTTGCGGGCTCAAACCCCAGTGGGGGGCGTGTCAGAGGCAGTCAATCAATGATTCTCTCTCATCATTGATGTTTCTCTCTCTCCCTCTTCCTTCCTCTATAAAATCAATAAAAAAACACTTTTTTTTTTTTTTAAGAAATCGCAGCTCCACCAATGAGGTGTGACACTGGGTTTCTTTACAGTGCCTCAGTTTCCCCATTCGTATCACCTACCAATCTCTTTGAAGTCTTATTACAAGTAAAAATGGTGAAAAACCCTTAAAAACATGCTCAGTGATCTCACTCATACCTGATTTAAAAAAAGACACACACACATGAAAAACATAAAAACAAACCACAAGCTCATAGATATAGAAAACAGATGGAGGAGGCATGAAATAGATGACCGGGGTCTAAAGGTACAAACTTCCAGTTTTAAGATAAATAAGTAATGGGGGTGTGATGTACAGCATGGCCATAGTTAACAATACTCTGTATTTTAAAGTTGCTAAGAGAGATCTTTAAAGTTCTCATCACAAGAAAAAAAAATTGCAACTATGTATGGATGTTAACTAGACTTATGGTGGTGATCATTTCCCAATATATACAAATATTGAATCATTAGGTTGTACACCTGAAACTGTTATTATGTTTAATTAAGAAAAAACATGTTCAGCCCTAACCGGTTTGGCTTGGTGGATAGAGCATCCACCTGTGGACTTAAGGGTCCCAGGTTCGATTCCGGTCAAGGGCATGTACTTTGGTTGCGGGCACATCCCCAGTAGGAAGTGTGCGGGAGGCGGCTGATCGATGTTTCTAACTCTCTATCCCTCTCCCTTCCTCTCTGTAAAAAACAATAAAATATATTTTTTTAAAAAAATGCTCAGTGAAAGAAATTAGACACCAAGGCTGCATACTATATGATTGCACTTGTATAAAATATCCAGAAGAGACAAATTGCACACACACCCCTCCCCTGGTTAAGAAGTACTTCCTGCCCAGCCAGCATGGCTCAGTGGTTGAGCATCGACCTATGAACCAGGAGGTCACGGTTCCATTCTCAGTCAGGGCACATGCCCGGGGCCTGGCTCGATCCCCAGTGTGGGGTGTGCGGGAGGCAGCTGATCGATGAGTCTCTCTCATCATTGATATTTCTATTTCCCTCTCCTTTCCTCTCTGAAATCAATTTAAAAATATATGTATTTTTTTAAAAAGTACTTCCTTTCTGTTGCTCTGGACCTTGCCAGGTGTTCCTTCTGCAAGACCCTCCTTCCCACACATGCACCTGGGGCATGTGGTCCAGCCCTCCTTAGGGGCCCCAGCCTATCCACCCGGGAAGAGCACTCACCTGTCTTGAACACCGGAAAGAGGGCCCAGTCTTGGAACCCAGACAGGCACGAGTGAATCCCCGGCTAGACTGTGACTATGCTGTTTTCTGAAAAGTTACCTTGTGTCTGTAGACCCGCTGTTTTTTTATCCTACTGGTAGAAATATAAAATATTTATGACAGTTGGGATGTAAATAAAAGTATGAATAAGTGACACTACAGGGGGCAGGGTCCAGGGGAGAACACGATGGAGGTTTGGGGTGGCATGGCGTCACCTTTGCTATCCCCCCGCCCAGACTTAGGTGCAAACCACTCCCCACTGAAGTCCCCGGGGCCACTCACCTGCCATTCAAGGCTCTGCGGGGTCCCACGCTGCCCATCGCGCTGGCCCCGCTTGGCACTTGCCATTCCCACGCTGGCTGCGCGGGCTGGCCTGGCCTGGCTTCCCCCGTGTCCGTGGACTCTGGCCCCTACTCCGGGTCCTGACCTCTCAGCGCCGGACTTGGCTAGACCCCTGGGGGCGGGGGGGGGGCGGACTCCAAGTCCCAGAAAGCCCCGCGCTGCCCGTGGGCGGGGTCCACGCTCCCGCTCCCCGCGCACACGTGGGAGGCGTTGGCAATTTTCAAATTTTGGCGCTAAGCGGGTGGGGCGGCGACAGATGGGCGGTCCCCGTCCACTCCGCGGGGTCTTCGGGCCCATTGCCCCTTCCCTATCCACGCCGCGGGGTCTTCGGGCCCATTTCCAAGATGGGAAACTGAGGCACACGGGGATTTTATTTTAATTTTTTTAATTTTTAGGGAACCAGCAGGGGTGGCGGGGTTCGGATTCGAATCTGGGGCCCTGGGACCCCAGGGCGCTGGGAAGTCACTGGCCGACTGCGGTCTGCTCCGGGGGTGGGGGCGCGGGCGGTGGGCGGGAACCCGGAGCCCGGAGCGCCCCGCCCGATTTTTCAAAATCTCAGGGATCAGGCTGCCGCCGACTCCCGGCGCGACTGGAGCCTGAGTCCTGAGCCCTGAGTTCGGGAGCTCGCACCCGCACTGCAGGGAAGTGGGGTACGGGGGTGCATGGCGAAGCCCGAGCCTGGGGCCCCGCGTTCTGGACCCTGGGCCCGGGCCTGGACCCCGGTGAGGCATCGGGGTTCCCTCCCACTCCAGAGCCGAGGCGAGGGCTCCGCACCCGGTTCCGCGGCAGGAGGCCAGCCCTGGACTCCGGGCTCAGAGTTTGGGGACCCCGATGACCCCCACTGCGGTTTGGAGGTGGGTGGAGCCGGGACTTAGGGAACGGCCTTTGTTCCCGTAAGTAAACGGAATCGTGAAATCGGTAAATATTGATCCTCCTGTGTCCAGGCACTGGGGCCGCCCGAGTCCAAACAAAGGCCCTGCTCTCGGCGCTGCGGGCAGAGCCGGGAGGAGGAAACGAGGTGGTGGAACAGTGAGTAAAGGACACGGTCTAGGAAGGGGTGCGTGGTGAAGGGGCTGACGGGCATGGGGCCCGTGGGGGAGGGGCGGCGCTTTACAAATACATATTTTTATTGATTTCAGAGAGAGGGAGAGAAACATCCATGGGGAGTGGGAATCATTGATGGGCTGCCTCCTGCACGCCGCACAGTGGGGATCCAGCCTGCACCCCGGGCATGTGCCCTGCCCTGACCGGGGACCAACCCGTGACCTTGTGGTTCATAGGTGGACACTCAGCCACCAAGCCACGCGGAACGGGAGGGGCTGCATGTGCAAACAGGTGGGCCTCCTGGAGAAGGTGGCCTGTGAGCAGGGGCTTGGAGAGAAGGCAGGAGCGGACCAGATGAACACGCGGGGAGCAAGCCTTCCGCGAGGGGCCAGCAATGCACAGCCAGGTTCTGGGCGCTGCTGTGGCCGTGAATGAGAACTCTGGGATGTTCAAGAAGCAGAGGCGAAGGCGAGCCGGCGGTTTTCCTGGTTTCAGACCCAGCGGCCCGCCGGAAGGTGACGTCCTCCTTTGCAGCGGGTCCTCAACAGCCACTGTTTCGCCAGAGACTAAAGAAGGGGGATGAACCCAGCGCCGAGGTCACGCCAGCCGCACCTGCCGCTCATGTCTGCCAGCGCGCCCGAGTTCCGAGGCCTCCCTTCGCCGCTGCAGTGACCTGGGCCAGGGCCTCGGGCTGCTCCTGACCTAGCCCAACCCCCCCTCCCCACCCAGGATCCCAGGGCGAGGGCATAGCCAGGGGGATCACAGTCTTTCAGCTCATTTATTTTACTCTGAGATTGCGAGAGCCGGGCACCCCTGGTCCCCAAGAGACCCGACGCTTGCTTCATGGCCTACACATTTGAGAGAGAGTCTTCTGACGAGGGCGAGTGGCAGCCGCACCGCCTGCACCAGCGGCACCACCTGCACCCTCACCTCTGCCACCAGTCAGATCATCGCAGATCGCAGCCCCTTCACGAGTCTCACTTTGTGCTGGTGGTGTGGCCAACTGCTGCCCTGGGGTGCAAATGCCAGGCCTGCTCCCCAGGTTTTGTCCGCATGTTGTAATTGTGCAAATAGATGCTCACTCCAAACTAAAAAAGAAAGAAAGAAAAAAGAAAGAAGCAGATACTATAGGAGGGAAAATCTGAGCAATATAACATTAATGCATCGGTTATCTATTGCCCTGTAACAAACAGCTCCAAAATACAGTGGCTGAAAGTAATTTATCTCAGTCTCCGTGGGTCAGGAATTTGGGTGGCACTTAGCTGGTTATCTGGCCCTAGGATTCACGAGGTTATACTCAAGAGTCAGCTGGGGCAGGGTTATGGGAAGGGTTCCGGTCCCTGCAGGCTTTTGGGCTGAGAGCCTCAGGCCCCTGCTGGCTGCTGGCCAGGGGCTGTCTCATCACATAAGAGAGGCCCTGATCTGGGTTTGAAACCCTCACTGTTTGTTGAAATAGGAAAAAAACTAAAACCCAAATATCCGTGGCGCAGTACAGACTGACACCTCTGTGTAGATTCACACAGTGGAATATTACAGAGCAGTGAACACAAATGCAACCCAGCAACGCAGGATAAGCTCCCCAGCATGAGGTTGTGCAAAAAAGGCAAAGTGCAGGAGAATGCCTGCAGGATCCTGCCATTTTTATGAAATTGTTGAGTAGCCCTGACTGGTTTGGCTCAGTGGATGGAGCGTCGGCCTGGGGACTGAAGGGTCCCAGGTTCGATTCCGGTCAAGGTCATGTACCTTGGTTTTGGGCACATCCCCAGTGGTGGGGTGTGCAGGAGGCAGCTGAATCCATGTTTCTCTCATCAATGTTTCTGACTATTTCTCTTTCTCTCCCTTCCTCTCTAGAAAAATCAATAAAATATACTTTAAAAAATAAAATAAAATCAATAAAAAAACATATCCTCGCCCAGCCATCATGGCTTGTTGGTTGAGTATCAACCTATGAGCAAGGAGACCAGGGGGTCATGGTTTGATTCCCAGGCAGGGCACATGCCTGGGCTCTGTCCAGTGTGGAACGTGTATAAGGCAGCCAATCAATGATTCTCTCTCATTGATGTTTCTCTCTCTCCCTCTCCCTTCCTCTCTGAAATCAATAAAAATATATTTAAGAATCAACCAATAAATGAGTGGAAAAATAAATCTTTCTTTCTCTCTCTCTCTCTTAAAAAAAAGATCAATAAAAAACAACAACAAAAATGCCCAAACTAGCCCTAGCCGGTTTTGCTCAGTGGATAGGGCATTGGCCTGCGGACTCAAGGGTCCCGGGTTCGATTCCGGTCAAGGGCATGTACATTGGTTGTGGGCACATCCCCAGTAGGAGGTGTGCAGGAGGCATGATCGAGTTTCTCTCTCATCGATGTTTCTAACTCTCTATCCCTCTCCCTTCCTCTCTGTAAAAAATCAATAAAATATATATTTTAAAAAATGCCCGAACTAGCTATGTCATTTAGGGGTGCTCCAATGTGGTATAATTGAAAGGAAAGTGGGGACCCCAGAGCTTGCAGCTGGTGTCTGAAGCAAGGGCACTCTTCCTGGAATGGAACTGTGCCCTCCAACCATATAACCGGCTAAACTCCCTGTATCCTCACAAACAGAAAACATCTGACAAAGCTGAGGATCAGGCCAGGTAGCTCAGTGGTGTAGAGTGGTCGTCCTGGTACCCCCAGGTTGCTGACCCCATCTCCGGTCAGGGCACATACAGGAAGCCGCCAAAGAATGCATCAGTAAGTGGAATAACAAATCAATGTCTTTCCCCCACTTCCTCTCTCTCCAAAATCAATCAATCAATCAACAAATAGAGGATCTTCTTATATCAATTTGCATCTACTAAGCAAGTTCGTTTTGTGTCCTGATTGCCTAGAAATGTGTGGTTCTTTGAGTTCTTCGAACCGGTGGTGACATCTTTCTGGTTTCCTCATTAATTAACTGCACTCTTTGGCACATGCACATTGCATCATACTTCTTCCTTAAAAAAAGAAAAAAGTATCCTTTTGCCCAGCCTGGTGTGGCTCAGTGGTTGAGCACTGACCTACGAACCAGGAGATCACTGTTTGAGTCCTGGTCAGAGCACAGGCCCAGGTTTCAGGCTCCATTCCCAGTAGGGGGCATGTAGGAGGCAGCCGATCAACGATTCCCTCTTATTGATGTTTCTATCTCTCTCTCCCTCTCCTTTCCTCTCTGAAATCAATAAGAACATATCTTTTAAAAATGTATCCTTTTAACATAATGTGGAGCCCCTCAGAGTGACGTTGGGGATTCATTCGGTCATTCAACCAGCACACATATGTCGTGTGTCCCCTATTATATACCAGGGATACCGCGCTGAGCGAGACAGACCAGAACTCTTGCCCTGATGGAGCTGACATCCAGTGGGGGCACAGATAATAAATATGACAAATAAGTAAAATACATAGCATGTTAGCAGAGGCTAGAAGTCTACAGTCAAGGGGCCAGCGCGGTCAGTTCCTGGCGAGGGTTACTTCCTGGTTTGTGGACGGCCGCCTTCTCACCTTGTTCAGTGCTAAGAAGAAAAAAAGGTATGAAACGGGGTGTGTGTGTGTGTGTGTGTGTGTGTGTGTGTGTGTGAAAGAAAGAGAGAGAGAGAGATGTTTGGCAGGTGACCCAGGGAAGCCTCACCAAGTGGTGGGTGGGGGACAGAGGAAGGGGTCCTCTGGAGGCTGCAGGGGGGGACCCCCCCAGGTCTCCGGAATAGAGGGGCATGGCTTCAAGTGACTTTCGAGGTAACTGCAATAGGGAAGGTGTACAGAGCACTTTCTCTGTGCCAAGCCCAGTCTAGGTTATATTTTTTTCCTCATCCCGACAACCTGGTTTTCCCATGAAAAGGGGTTTCAGAGAGGTTAAGTCACCCATTCAAGGACACACAGCTTGTGAGTGATGGAGGTGGGATTTGAACCAGGTGAGTTTGACCTCACTGTGGCGTGCCCCACCCCTGCCTCCAGCAGGCCTGGCCTTCTAGCCTCCTCATCTTTGCTCCTGCGTCTCCCACACCTGGTGAGGAGTCTCAAAGTTCAGAGAATGACTCACCTCCACCAGGAAGCCTCTCCCTAGGAACAAGAATCGTGTCTTGTTCATCCGGGGGGGGCGAGGGGGGGGGAGCCAGCATGTCAGAGGCCAGCTATGCCCTTGCTTCAAACACACCATCCAGAGTCAAATCCAAAGTCCAGACCCCTTCCCACAGCTGCCCAGGCCCACCTTCCCCAGCTCATGCTCCCTGGGACTCCTCAGTCACCCCTCAGAGCCCTTGCAGGCGCAGCGCCTGGAGACTGTCCTTTACAGCCTCCCAAGCCTTCTTCATGTCACTCAGGTCTCAGCTCAAAGGTCACCTCCTTAGGAGAAGCCCTCCCCATCACCGGCATAGTTGCGGACCGCCCCTCCGGCCGAATCACTACCCAGCAGACCTTCAATTAATGTCTGTAAGTTAGGTACGGGCCCAGTTTAGCGGGCGGTTCCTACGCTCGGGCCAGTGTCTTCTAAGTATGGACAGAATGGGCTCATTATGTGCCCGGGAAAAGCCTAGATGATGTTGAATTTCTCCGCGTGCAGAGGGGAAACTGAGGCATGGGGGTGAGGGTGGGGAAAAGACATGCTCAAGCTCACTCTGCTGGTCAGGTGAGAAGTTGGAAGTTGAAATGCAAACCCAGGTAAGTCAGAAGTATCCCTGGTCCCCCCATCCCTCCCGTGTGCTGTTTTGGGGGGCTCTGTCTACCCCATGCTACCTACCCCAATCCCTCACACCTCTGCTATCTTAGTCTGCTCAGGCTGCCGTAACAAAATGCCATAGATTGGGCAGCTTAAACAACAGACATTTATTTCTTAAAGTTCCGGAGCCTGGAAGTCTACAATCCAGCTACCAGCAGGGTCATTTCCTGGTGAGGGTTACTTCCTGGTTTGTAGAAGGTCACCTTCTCACTGTGTCCTTACGGGGTGGAGAGAGACTCTGATCGCTGTTCCTCTCCTTATAAGGACACCAACCCCATCACAGGTACCCACCCTCATGACCTCATCCAACCCTAATCACCTGCCAGGTGCCCCACCTCCTACTACCCCGTGGGGATAGGACCTCAGTATATGAATTTGGAGGAGACACACACATTAGGTGCATGTCACCTCCTACAATGAAAAGGACCTTAGCTCTACATTCACGTCTTTCAAATGTCCCTGCCTGACCCTGACCCGTAATCCTCCCCAATTCCACCCGCCCCACTGGGTGGGATCCCAGGATCCACCCTTCTGGGCAGATCAGTTCCCCAACCTCCTGGAGACTTGATTTCTCCTCTGTCCACTAGGAACACCCCCTCTGAGTTTGCTTTTGGGGGCTGGGGTTTAAACACAGGGTCCCAAGAAGCAGGGCTGGTACTAGTGTGAGGCAAAAACTCAGTCATAATTTTTTTTTTTTAAATCATACTTTAGTGCAAGTAAGAAAAACACACATGCAAAATAAAATTTTCATGCTGGAGACAGTCTCAAAATGTTAAGTCAAGATAGGGTCAATCACACCGAGTTTTCCTTTCGGTCTCAGCTCTGATACGGCTTGGAGTGGTGCTGTTAGTGATCTGTCCTAGATTCTACTTTTTAAAAAAGATTTTAAATTGATTTTTAGAGAGAGAGGAAGGGGGAGAGAGAGAGAGAGAGAGAGAGAGAGAGAGGCATTAAAGTGGGAGTGGAACATGACCCGCTGCCTCCTGCATGCCTCCCAACTGGGATCGAGCCCACAAGCTGGGCACATACCCTGACCAGAGAAGTAGAACCAGCAACTTTTTGGTGCATAAGATGTTATCCAACCAACAGAGCCACACCAGTTAGGACTTGATATTTTAAAATGTTAAATTCTGGCCCTGGCCGGTGTGGCTAAGTGGCCTGAGCACCAAAGTGTCTCGGGTTTGATTCCCGATCAAGGGCATGTACCTAGGTTGCAGGTTCAATCCCCCCCCACCATTGGAGCACATTTGGGAGGCAAACAAGGGGTGCGTGTCTCTCTCTCTCTCTCTCTCTCTCTCTCTCTCTCTCTCTCCCTCCCCTTCTCTTCCCTCTCTTTTCTCCCTCCTCCCTCCACTCTGGATAACATATATAATCTCATGCTGGAGAAGTAGTGGCAGTTGCATAAGCTTGTGACTATCCAAAAACC
>PVJC01033755.1:0-16623 GCA_004026665.1 Murina feae
ACAAAAATTTGTGCACTGGGGTGGTGGGGGAGGGGGGTCCCTCAGCCTGGCCTGTGCCCTCTCACAGCTTGGGACCCCTCTGGGGATGGCCACCTGCTGGTGTGCCTGGCCAGCCTGGGTGAGGGGCCAATGTCTGTTTGCAGGCTGGTCAAGCACCCCAGTGGAGATCCTCACCCCAGAGGGTGTGGCAAGCCTGGATAAGGGGCCAAGGGCAATTTTCAGGCTGGCCACAGCTCCCACTGACCCTCTGGGCCATTGCCTGGGAAGCAATGGAGTGGCGCTGGCCACCCCATAGGCTTCCCACGAGGGGGCATGGGATCCCCCCACCCCCCAGGCTTCTCCACCTGGGAGGCCATTCCAGTGTTGCTGGCCACCAGATCAGCTTCCCAGCAGGGGGCTGCGGGGTCCTGCTTCCCCCGGAAGGCCGTTCTGGTGGCGCTGACCACCGGATCCACCTCTCAGCAGGGGGCTGCGTGGTCCCGCTTCCCCCGGAAGACCGTTCTGGTGGTGCTGACCACCGGATCCGCCTCTCAGCAGGGGGCTGCATGGTCCCACTTCCCCCGGAAGACTGTTCCGGCCTGATCGGCCTCCCAGCAGGGGGCTGTGGGTTCCCGCTTCCCCCGGAAGGCTTCTCTGCCAGGGAAGGCATCTGGCGGCCCAGGGCGCCAGATACCTTCCCAGGACCCAGGCTCCCAAGATGGCAGAGCCCAGGGCTGCTGCCTCCACCATCTTGGCTGGGCTAATTTGCATACAGTCACTCTGATTGGCTGGTGGGCATGGCTTAGGCTGTCCCGAAGAAATGGTTAATTTTAATTTTACGCTTTTATTAGTTTGTATATATATATATATATATATATATATATATATATATATATATCAGTAAAATTTCTTGAATATGATTATGGTATTGAGGTAATGGAGGAATGTATTCTAAAGAATTTAATGGAGAAAAATTATATCTACAATCTCCTCTCAAATTTAAACAAGAAAGAAGATGTAGAGAATTAAATGGAGACTAAATGTAGCAAAATCTAAAACATTGTTAAAAATTTGTGAACTTCTATGAAGAATATACAGTGTTTGATATACCATTTCTTCAACTTTTATACATAAAAAAATTCACAAAATAAAAGTTTGGGGAAAAATGTTGTTTGATTTTTCTTGGTCTCAACAAATATTAGTTGCTCCTGATTGAAGAGCAGAAAAACTGGTTGACTTTTCACTTAATAAAGAACACCTATTAAGTAAAAAAAATGTGTACTATCAGAAAGCTAAGTAGCACATCTAAAGGTAATTAACAGTGTCTGAACCAACAAGCTTCAAATATAACTAATGGTACAATGAACACGCTGAAAAGGAGGTTCATTATGGATTGTTTGGATTAAGGTCAATGAATAAAAAGCAGCCTTTTTGTATTGTGACAATGTGAAAAGCTGTCACTCAAGGATTTCATTAGAAACAAAAGGCCAAAGGGGTTCCTTCCTCTTAGTTTTTGTAGCTCAGTCTGTATTGAGGGTAAGTGGTTACCCACTTGCATTGAGTGTTTCAATTCCCAAACACCAAGCCCACTTGCAGGTAGCAGCATAATGACATTTAAATGCAAAAATCATAGAAAACTTCTGACTAATATAGTCTCCTATTAAGATTGGATTAAAGAAAAATATTTTTTTTTATTCATTTAACACATAGTACTTATTGTTCTTTCTGAAACCCATTTTGCCTTTTTTAGGGCTTATTAGTAACTTCTCATGCAAAACTTCATTCTAGAGACCAAATTGTATTAATTTACAATGCCTAAAGTGCAAAATGTGTGTTGTTTTTTTAAATTGTAAAGCAACAAAAGGACATTATAAATATTTTAGATTTTGTCATATCCCTCACTGTATGTAAATTTCCATATTATGAGATAACCATTTGCTTAGCTGTTATTTATCAATAAATAAGAAGAAATTACCAAGAAGAAAGAATATCAAAATAAGACAAGAGGTCAATGGAGATGATGAAAAACTTCAATCATTATACCTTAAATTATACCGAGAAATTTTCCACAGACATATTATAAAATCTATAGTTTCTGGTTATATAATGACTAGGGGCCCGGTGCACAAAAATTTGTGCACTGGGGAGGGGAGGTGTTCCTCAGCCCGGCCTGTGCCCTCTCGAAGTCTGGGACCCCTCTGGGGATGTCTACATGCTGGTGTGCCTGGCCAGCCTGGGTGAGGGGCCAATGTCTGTTTGCAAGCTGGCCAAGCTCCCCAGTGGAGACCCTCACCCCAGGGGGTATAGCAAGCCTGGGTGAGGGGCTGAGGGCCGCTTTAGGCTGCCCACAGTCCCTTCAGGGTTCGAGTTTCTACTGGTGTGCCTGGCCAGGTTGGGTGAGGAGCTGAGGACCATTTTCAGGCTGTCCACAGCACCCATTGACCCAAGTTCCCAGCAAGGCTGGCTGGAATCATGTTCTGGGGTTTATTTATCTTCTATAATTGAAACTTTGTTGCCTTGAGTGGAGGCCTAGTCAGGCAACGAAGCCTCCTGTTTGCTTCAGCTTCACAGCTTCTGTAATTGAAACATTGTTACCTTGAGCAGAGGCCCAGCCAGCCTAGGCAGGCAATTGCAACAGAAGCTTCCTGTTTGCTCTAGCTCCATGGCTGCCTGCCTCCATCTTGGCTGGGTTAATTTGCATACAGCAGCTCTGATTGGCTAGTGGGTGTGGCTTACCCCCGTCCCGGAGAAACGGTTAATTTTAATATTTTGCTTTTATTAGTTAAGATGCTTTCAAAGGCATTAAATGCTATCATATATTATTATATAACTATTACTATTTTTAGTGGCTTAGAGCTTTTTCTAATTATAAATCATGCCTCATAGTAAAACAGGAATTTGGGGAAAATATAGGCAGATTTATGGATTTTTTAGAATTTGGGTCCATAAAAAAGTGCAGGGCCACAGACTGGGAGAAGGCACATTTCCATAACACAAGGAAGCCAGGTGCAGTTACATCTCCGTAAGACAAGGGAGCAGCAACAGTTGCATTTACATAAGACAAAGGAACTGGAAGTAGCCAAGAAAGGTCTACATTTACAAAATAAAGAGAGAGAAGGAAGCTCTTCATTCAGATGGAAAGGAAGAAAACCCAGAGGAATGAAATGACTCTGAGGAAGGAGGGTCTCAGGAATCACTGTAGTAACCAATTCGGGAATATTGACCAATCAGAGGGGATATCAGGACACAGGAACTGCAGCCTTTATCAGCCATAGGGAAAAGGAACTCAGTGGAACTCTATCCCCCTCCCTACATGGGAATCCGTTCTGTAGGACTCTTTCCCTCTCTCCATGTGGGAGTCTGTACTTGTTCTTCAATAAATCTCCACCTTTGCTATATCACTTTCTGTCTGTGGATTCATTCTTTGATTCCGGTGGACAAAGAATCCGGGTTCCAGTCCAAAAATTCGGTATCAATATTGTCTGTCTACTATGGTACTAAAAAAATAAGAAAAAGAAATTTGATGGGACCTAACATTAACATTTCAATATGAAAAAACCAAAGTTGGAAACAAAAGGACAACTGGCATTACTTGCTGCATTTGAAAATATGGAACTGGAGATATATGAGAAGTATTGCCCAAATCATAACAGAGAAATTAAATGTCACTAAAAGATTTAGTACTTCTGATTCAGGGTGTTTCATTTTGATAGGTCTGAGAACTGTGTGGATAAGGAAATATTGTAGCAGGGTTAATGAAATACATTAAGTGTGTGTTTCAAATAATTGGACCAGATACATGTAACTTGTTCTAAAAGGTACCCTATTAAATTACACAAAATTCTAGGATTCACTTATTATCATACTAACATTTCCCTAGATATTGATATTGTTATGCCCAGATGTCATGATCCCCAAAGACCACTAGGGAGCCCAAGTCTGATGCAAAAGCAAAGAGCCTTTATTTGAGCTAGCTCGAGCTCAGTCCCACACACACTCACCAACGCAGCAGTAGGGCGGAGAGAGAGAGCAAGTTCCAACAGAACAAAGGTTTTATAGGGGGTCTAGAGGCAGTTGGTGAGGTTATGCTTGTGGCCCCTGCTGGTTGGTTGGGTAGGGGCTGGGGTCTGATTGGCTAGTGGCCGGATGTGGTGCGGTTAGCTCCCCGCACACCTTGCATTTGACTCTATCAATAGCAAAATTTGTTTTACATTCAGCTACATCTTTTCTTTCAAATTTTAATTATTGTTTTTATAGGACAGTAAATTAGCCAGTTCAGTCATAAAGCCCCCTAGAGGGGGCTCTGTTTTTCTTAGCTTTAATTCTTGCAGGTTTATATGATCAGTAACAGTAAAACATCTAGGATCTATATTCCATTTACTCTAAAAAAAAACAAACATTTTTACTTTGCATTCATATGACACTTTGAAAATGCTAGCATCTCTTTTGACTTAGTTGAAATCATTGCAGCAGCTTTGGTTGTAGCTCAAAAATGAAATGCTGCAAGTTATATCTTGCTGAATTATGAAGTTATTCTTTCTCCCTTCTTTATTTGTTTTGCCTCTGTGCTGATCTTTTTTATATATTGTCAAATAAATGATTTCTGTTAAATAAATCGTGAAGATAAATGTGAATGCATGAGTGTCCTACACCACGTCTGTGCCAAACACAAAAGAGGACGCCGCTTCACTACCATTTTTTACGCACCCTCCTAGCTTGGCGCCTGCTTCATATGAAATGCTAAGCAAATGTTGAATAAAATAATGGTTTAATGGTTTTCCTGATTTCCTGATGATTCCACTGAGAAGTTCCCTTTTATTTTATAGATGCTTAAATTATTTTTAACACTCGCAGCATTTAATGTGTTGCTTTGAACTGAAGTTAATTGTATAATTTACTATGATTATTATTATTTTATTATTACTATTATTAATATTATTGTTCCTAGTCTACAATGTAAGATCTCTAAGCAATCATAGTTTATAAATTATGAACATATAGAATAGAAACTAAGTTTAATAAAATGCCCGTATTTATTTATAGAATAATAAAGTATTCTATTCCTACTCATGTTGGGCTCTTGAACCAAGAAGTTTGTGGGGAGCTCCCTGGAAGCACTGATGGGGTTTTGGAAAGTAAGTCAGGAAATGGAAGGGACCCAGGGAAGGCCATGATATTAATAGATTACTGCTATGCCCAACTGAAGCTTGACCTTGATGTTTACTTTCCGAGACATGTATAAGATGCTTCGATGTTATGCCGCCCTGACAAAGGAGAAAATCGGCATATTTGTCCTCCAAACATGGCATGCACTGGACTAGTAATCTCCAAAGGGATAGGGATTGAGTACCAAGAGCTGCTACAACAATATCAAAGATTGGGAAACACCTGTTGTTTTTGAAATCAATGGAAGATATAATAATTTAAAAAGAAGAGACAAAAAAGAAAAGCTGTGGTTCCAATGACCCTTCAACAAAAAGATCTAAAAGTCTGTAACAGAAGATCCAACCTGCATAGATACACATCCAATTTAGAGGGTTAACTGTATTAATAGCATCTTAAATGTATAACACTCCTGTCCTGATTATTTTATATTTGCCTGTTTCTGTCATTAGACAAATTTCATTAGAATTTTAATTATTTGAATATGAAATGTTAATAATAATTTGATTTTTAAATTGTTTAATTTATTCTCAAAAGTTGTTCCTTGATGATAATGAGTTAAACTAGATTAAAAAACAACAACAACAAAACTAATGACTTCTTTGGTTACATTGGTTTTAGTTGTTTTAAAACCACAAATTTACATAATAATATTGAACTAGAGAGAGAATCATTGATTGGCTTCCTCCTGCATCTCCCACTGGGGATCTAGCCAGCAACCTGGCATGCGCCCTTGACCGGAATCAAACCTGGGACTCTTCAGTCCACAGGCTGATGCTCTATTCACTGAGCCAAACCGGTTAGGGCTAAAAGCCATTTTAAATCATCATCTACCAGCAAGGTATTTTATGATTTTATTTAACTAGAGTAGAATATCTGTTGGATTGGTTTGAGAATTATTGTCTCTCTGTGACTAAAATGCACAGCCTAACATCTAGGTGAAAAAGAAATTATTTCCTGATACACAGTTGAAAGCATAATTTAAATATATAGATTGTCCATATGAGCCAGTTCAAAGACAATAGACCCAAAGGTTGACAATTAATGCAAAAGCATCCACTTAAACATGTAATAGTTATGTAGCCCCCTGTAGACAAAGCTATGTAGGAGTTGGGAAAGGACAGCTGAATATGCCTAAATAGTACTTGGGTTTCAGTACCTGTAGCTGGAATAATGTGTTTGGGCTGATCTCCAACACTGTAGATCTCTACTGGAGTGGAAATTCTAAAGCTGTGCCACAGATTTCCTTTCCCTACTTGGTCATTGATATCATCTGGGTTTGCTCCCTTTTGATCCCTGAATGCTATGCAATGCCAAACAACTATTTAAAACTTGGCTTCAAGGTTTATTTTTAACAGACTTAACCTGTGCTTTTCATGTCACATAAACACAGACTTACACTTCAGCATTTCTTTGCAAGTTTCACTTGAATTTTATTTTGCATCATTTATAGAAAACAATTTCATAGATCAAAATATAATACTGTAAAAATAATTTCAATACAGACAATAGTTACCATATACACTACAGAATAAAAACATGAAGGTTAATTCCCTCATTTAAAAAAATATTTATTTTCAGTGATCAAAGATTCTGAAAGACTCATTGATATACTCAGAATTAGGTGGAAAAACACCATTTCAGTGGTGCTGCTGGCAACAGGGCTGAGGTGAGGCTGAGGTGGGGGTGGATAGATGCAAACTGGAGACTCATGAGGTGCTCTCCAACCTCACAGAGGGCCTCAGTGCCTTATCTCCATGGAAACCAGTCTAACATTGGGATGGAGCCCCAGGGAGTCCTAAGAACATCTCTGAGATGTATTTACCATTAAAAACAACCTTAGAGGCCCTCCCCAACCCAAAGCTGCTGCCCAGCTTCCTTCATTCTTATCTTACCCAAATGCTTTAGACATTTTGGTTCTTCATTGGAGTGATTTTTATTTATTTTTATTTTTCCTCACAGAGTATATTTGGCAGATCTGGAGACTTTCTATTATTTGACCTGGGAGGGCAATGCTACTGGTGGTCCTAAAATTTTTACAGTGCACAAGACAGTCCCTTTTCCTACCCTAACGAAGAGTTATTCAGCCCAAAGTGTTAATGATGTTGAGGTTGAAAATCCATGTGTTCGGGTAAATAATATCAGATTATTTATTACACCTCCCAAGTGTCTGTCTAATCTGCTATGCAGCTCTTTGGACAAACAAAAGAAAACCAAAATTCTCTTTTTAAAATTATGATCTGTGCAAGAAGAGTAAACCAATATACAGAAAACAGTACATCAATCACTCATTAAAAACCGAATAACTATGTTGAATTAATATGGTATATCTAGCCTGCAATAATAGAAAATCAGGTGTTAAGAACCTTAAAAGGTTTCTCCCTTCATAAGAAGCCTGGAAGGAGAAACTGCTGGTGTAGTTTTAGCTGCTTAACACTGCCATTGCCCTGGGCCTCTGATTCACGGACTTAGGATTGCTGCTGTGTCTTCAGGTGGGAAGAATGATGAAAAGGGGACAAAAGCAGTTTGGTGGTGGTTGTGCCAATAGTCACCATTCTATTTTATCAAGGAAAACAGACACCTTCCTAAAAACCTTCAGCCTGTTCTGCTGGTATTTTAGTAGCCAGAGTGTACTGCATGATAAAGGAGGCTGGAGAAGCAATTACTCAGATTTTCAACCTCAGTAATAACGAGAAAGTGAAGAAAATGGTTGAGACTGTGTGGAATTGATCTCCAAAAGCTTCTGCTACAAATAGATTTTTTTTGTGCCATAGTTTACAGTATAAACTGAGAGTATTGCTCTCAACTGAAAAAAGAAAGTCAATTTGAATTGTACTCAGATGCTTATCCAAGACAGATGGTATATAAAGGATAAAAGTAGGCACTTTCCACACAAACACTGCATACCCAAAGCTTTGCAAATTTGTAATCACAGAAAACATTGTGACTAGTCCTTACTCTAAAGCAAATGGAAAACTTGAAAATATAATATATGTTGCCCTAGCTAGTTTGGCTCAGGGGTAGGAGTGTCAGCTTGAAGACTGAAGGGTCCCAGGTTCCACTCTAATCGATGGCATGCACTGCACTTGCAGGCTCAGCTCCCGGGGCCCTGTTGGAGCATATGCAGGAGGCAACCAATAGATGTGTCTCTCTCACATTGATGTTTCTCTCTCTCTCAGTCCCTCACCCTTCCTACACCACTCTGTCTAAAAATCAATGGGAAAAATATCCTCAGTTGAGGATTAACAAAAAAATATATAAGAAAATAGGATACATGTTGAAATGCTACATATTTACTTTAAAATCAGTCTTGTAATTAGTTGATCATCTTACCTTTTGAGTAATGTTTGTATTTTTTCCTCATAAACCACACAAATAACAATATTTTAAAATAAGATTTAATTAATCATAAATAAACCCTTAGCAATCTTTTAATTATTTTATTGTTTCATATAATAGATATTAACTATGTATGTGAATCTGTTGCCTAGTTTATTTTATTAATTAAAAAAATCAACCCAAAAGGTTCTAGGGCAGCAGATAGTCTCACCTAAAACCCTTTCTTTGCTTAAGAACCAACGACATCTTATTCCTTCATTTTGTTATGCACCTGTTTTCTGTTTTCTGTAACTCAGGGGGAAAAAATCTCATCTCTGACATAGATTACTACTGGGTGAAAAAGCAGTTGTAACGTCTCCTTAGAAAAAGCAACGACAATGACAAAGGTCATAGCCACTGTTAGGAATCTTGCTCTTGACACTAGTTCTGTAATAGCAATCAAAATTCCCTCAGAAGGTTCACATTCGTGAGGCCTCCTTTGGTGTTTCTATGGTCTTTGTTGCTAAGGAACTAGCCAGAAAAAAAAAAAAACATTTCCTGAAAAAATAGCTTTGGTATTAGCTGAATCATGATGTGAAGGAAGTAATAATATTATTTAACTAGAGGCCTGGTGCACAAAATCCATGCACTCGAGGGGGTCCCTCAGCTCGACCTGCACCCTCTTGTGGTCCAAGAGCCCTCCAGGGATATCTGACTGACAGCTTAGGCCCACTTCCCGCGGGATCAGGCCTAAGCCATCAGTCAGATATCCTCAGCAGGAGGAGGCAGGAGAGACTCCCGCCATCACTGCTGCACTCACCAGCCATGAGCCTGGCTTTTGGCTGAGAGGCGCTCCTCTTATGGGAGTGCACTGACCACGAGGGAACAGCTCCTGCATTGAGCAACTGACCCAACCCCTGGTGGTCAGTGTGCGTCACAGCGACCAGTTGTTCCACCCTTCAGTCAATTTGCATATAAGCTTTGTATTATATAGGATAAAATTAACTTTTATTTCTTCCTAGTTCATGGAAATGAGTAACTAGAGATTGCTTCCAATGTAAACATTATCTTTCCATTTGCTGTCAAGAGAGAGTGCTTACATATATGAATATATATAGCCTATATAATAAAAGCTTAGGTGGCGCTGCACAATATTGTCACAAGATGACTACTGTGATGTCATCACAAGATGGCCACCACTAGATGGTAATCACAAGATGGCCAGCAGAGGAGGGCAGTTGGGGGTGATCGGACAGGCAGGGGAGCAGTTAGGCATCAATCAGGTCAGCAGGGGAGTGGTTAGGGGTGATTAGGTTGACAGGTAGAAGCTGTTAGGGGCAATCAGGCAGGGATGCTGACGAATGGTTAGGAGCCAGCAGTCCCGGATTGTAAGAGGGATGTCTGACTGCCAGAGGCCCGATCCCACAGGGATCAGCAGTCAGACATCCCCCAAGGGGTCCCAGATTGGAGAGGGTACAGGCCAGACTGAGAGACACCCACCCAACATGCACAAATTTTGTGCACCAGGCCTCTAGTATATATATACTTTCTTTCTGCTTTATTATTAATATATATACTTGCTTTCTGCTTTATTACTAATTCTCTGACTCCAGGAGCTAAACTATGTCCAAGAAACTCCATATAACAATAGCTGTATCCCAAATAAGAAGTTCAGTGTTTCATCTCAGAAATCAACACTCTCCATATGATTTGTTTTATCTGAAATAAAACAAAACAAACAAATAAGAAACATTGTTACTTCTCTTTCCATTATTTCTTATTTTTGACTTCTCCTGCATGCTTCCAAGACTTCCCTCTATGTTATTTAGATATTTTGGTATGTATACTGAGTGGCCAGATTATTATGACCACCTGACATTTGTAGGCAAATTAGCTATAATTTTGCACTGAAGTTGCTAGAGGGCCAGACCATTATAAATAGAGAAGCAGGTTGTTTACCACAACAGTAGAAGTGACTTTTTTCTGAAGATATGGGTAAGCAATACGATTTAACAGCCTTTGAACATGGGATATATATACATATATATTTGTATTTTGTCTTGATGCATTATTTTGTCATAATAACATTGCATTTGGTTTTGTTCTTTTTGTGCTTAATTTCTAGGAAGAGATCAGGAATTTCAATTTTAGGACTCAGTATTCAAACCAGAAAAAAAAAACTTGTAATTTTTAAATTTTCATGAGATTATTACATTTTAAAGGTTTTTCATAAAAATAGCTTAATTACTTTTCTATCAAATGCCATCATCTAAATATCTAAATTATTTTTGTATCTGAGTTTGCCATTTTAAATTGATTCATAAGATATGAGTATACAAAGTGACACTGGCATCACCTGTAGGTTAGGAAGTATGTAGACACTCCGCATGCATGCAAGCTGTTCCTAGAAATGTATATATTTATGAAATCAAATGAAAGTGCAAAAGTAGCAAATTATACTTTATAACTTATCCCTGTTAAGTTATATACAGATTTGCACATCATAGATTTGAGCTTAAACTAATCAATTTCTGAAGGAGACTGCATAATTTTTATGAATTTCAACAGCTTGTCTCACAAGCTTATCAAAAGAAATAGTTCTTGCATGCAATCACCTAAGACTTATCACAAATCCTGAACACATCTCTGTCTTTCTAGAATGAAATTTTTCAAATTCATTCTGTTACCATCATAACTAACTGGTTCTTAAAATTAATAATAGAAAGAAACAAAGGAAAGACCAGACATTACAAGCATGGTCAGCTGGGCAGCTTCACCAAAAAACCCTAGGGAACCACCTGTCCATTCCCTGAAAAATCACTGCGGGAAGGGGCCCAACAAAGGGGAAAATGGGTGCTTGTGCAGTGAAGTTAGGATGAGGTAGGAAAGGTGCTTGCCTGTCCATCTAACTTGGGAACAGGGATCATTGGCTAAGAGGGTAGACCCCAATACAAGCCCGAGAAAATTTAGCAATACATAATTCCCAAAGGAATTCTCTCCCTGTGTCTTGCTTGCTCTATAAACACATATGCCATGTGCCTCCATAGCCATGTGGTCCTGGAAACCATGGCCATGCAGACCCCACACACAATGAACTGCAGCTGGGAACACAAGCTAACCTAGCCAGATGCTCATCTGGACTGTGCAAATATGGAGTGGACACTCTGGTCACTGGCTCTGACTCTAGATCTACTGAAGACAAAATGGGACTTTTTCCATGGTGGAATGGAGGGAGATGGGATCTTGGAAACTCGGGGATTTAATTCCACAGAAATAAAGCTTTGCACAATACATCATCCTCCTGTGAGGGTCTCAGAAAATTCTTATTCCAGGAGCACCCCAAGAAGCCCACTTCCACTGACAATAGGTGCGGACACAGGGGATACCCTACTGTTAACAATTCCTCTTGTGATAATGGCATTGTAGTCTGATTTACCCAGTTCTATGATGGTTCCAAATGTTGTAAATTTACAGTGCACTGGCTCTAGACACAGTGTAAAAGTAACTGGACCCAAAGTTTGACTATGACATCTATACCAAAATGTCCAGAGGTCACCAAGTTTGGAAAGAGTGGAAAAAACAAACTAAAAAGTTAGGTCCTATATCTTATATGTACAAGTAAATTAAATGATACTTAAGACAGCTTAAACTGTGTAATACAATAATTGTTTAGCCACATCCTCAATTGGAATTGCTTTCTGAGAGAATGAAAAAAACCTTTTGCTGGATAAATGAGAGGCTGAATTCATTAAGCTCTGAAGATAAGGGACAATTCCTCCCTCCAGCTCGAATCTTGGTGATAAAGAAACTCTGTGGAAGTGTCAGAGGGCATCCCTTACAATGTGTGCAGTAGCCTCATAAAGAATTCCACCTCAACTATAATTAAATAATTGACTTGGGACCACACAAAAAGCATGGTTACCTAGAGTTCCAAGTCCTCACAGTTATATTAGACTGCCAGGGAGAGAAATTGAGACGCGTAAGAGGGTTGAGGTTGTTCAGGAAGTGACAGCCCCTTGGAGTTCAACCTGCAAGCAGCACACTTCAACCCACTATACAGTATCCTTACAGATTTTGTTCAGGCTCCTGAGATATCAAAATAAAACTAAAATTATCATGAGGAATTGTGCCTCAGAGGCCAGAAACTCCCCTCCCCTAGTGTCCATTAATGTTCCTGCAGATATGCATACATAGAAAACTTTTACTTGCAAACACTTCTGAACTAATGAAGGCCAACACCCTACATTTCCTTTTTCCTCAAAAGCCCTGCTGCACCCTTTACTTTGTTGTCTGCACTTAACCATCACTGTAACTGTTCATAAGTCTGCCCTCAAAGAACAGGGTAGCACTTTCCACCCTGGGTGGCACCCAGGTGGCAGGGTATCCCTATGGAGTAGAGTCCACCTACCTGAACAGAGAAAGTCCATCCTCACCATGACTGACCATCATGGTGATTGTTAGCAAGTGCATCCTCAGAGTGGTAGAACTCACGTACTGAGGTTACTAAATGAAGGTCTGCTCCTACTCCAACGGCATAACACCTGGTGCCATTTTGCCACTAACAACAACCATTGTAAAATACACATAGAACCTTCTATATCCAAATTTTCCATACTCCAGGGTAAAGGACTTTGCCAGAGCACAACTCTAAAACTTATGGGTATCTGGGGAAGTAAATTCATCTCCATTTTAGCCACCTCCAACTTTCCCTTTCATCTAAGGGGTGGGAGTGGGGGGAAGAGGCAATAGCCAACAGAGATAAAAGCTGCAAGGATTGGGATTGCTTCATTTGGAGAAGGAGACATGGAACAAGAGAAAACACCAATAGAGATGCACTGTGAAGGTCATAGCACTGGGACATACATCCACTAGTAGACTGAGGTTTGATCGGAAGATATACAATGCTCCTATACTCCTACAACTTGTCACCACTTCAATAGGATTCCCATGTAACAATCACAAATAGAAACTGAAGAACTGAAAGACACAAATTCTATTGGAGCTAAGTATATTTTATTTATATCTCTATACACTTTTCAGAAATTTATCCCTGGTTTTCCGTTCAAACTTCAGGATATGGTTTAACACAAGTGACTACTTAAAGTAACATTAAGCCCTAACTGATTTGGCTCAGTGGATAGAGCGTCAGCGTGTGGACTGAAGGGTCCCAGGTTCGATTCTGGTCAAGAGCATGTACCTTGGTTGCAGGCACATCCCCAGTAGGGAGTGTGCAGGAGGCAGATGATCGATGTTTCTCTCTCATCGATGTTTCTAACTCTCTATCTCTCTCCCTTCCTCTCTGTAAAAAATCAATAAAATATATTTTTAAAAAATAAAGTAACATTAAGTAGTGACAATGTCCAAGAAGTTGATTAGTGCAGGTGTGGACGACAGATGCAGTCTAATGTCAAGATTAAATGTGTTTAAAGTTTATAGTCATTTCCAGACAGAGTACAGATGTACAATTTATGAACATCATCATCATCACCATCATTATTAGTACAGTTCACAAATAGTCATGATATCTTAACTAATAAAAGCATAATATTGAAATTAATCATTTCTCTGGGATGAGGTAAGCCACTCCCATCAGCCAATCAGAGCGACTGTATGCAAATTAGCCCAGCCAACATGGAGGCTACCACTCACGGACCTGAGTAAATGGCAGCTTCCATTGCAGCAGGAGTGAAAGTGAAACTGCGAGTGCTCCATTAGCCTGGCTCAAGCAAAACACATGTTTGCAACAAAATAACAGTCATAGAATCCTCTGGAGCTGAAGGAAACAGCAGGCCTGGCCTGAGCACTAAGTAACATTGTTTCATTATAGACGCCCCGAGGTGAAGCAGAGAGGAGGCTTCGTTAGTAGGAAGTCTCACCTTAAAGGAACAGCATCAATTATAGAAGATAAACAAACCCCAGAAACCTGCATCCAGCCAGTCTTGCTGGGACACTGGGTCAATGGGAGCTGTGGGCAGCCTTAAAGCCTGAAAGCGCCAATCAGCCCATCACCCATGCTGGCCACAACCCAATGGGGTGAGGGACGTTCCTGGGGGGCTTGGCTAGACTGCAAACAGCCATCAGCCCCTCACCCAGGCTGGTCAGGCACACCAGCAGGTGGACATCCCCAGAGGGGTCCCAGACTGTGAGAGGGCACAGGCTGGGCTGAGGGACCTCCTGATTGCACAGAGTGGCTGCAGGGCAGAACAGCGCAGGACCCAGGACTGATGAGTGAGAAAGAGGCGGCAGGGTTGGCGGCCTGCTTGGCAGCTCCCCAGGCCCTTTGTGGGGCACTGGGGAGTGGGAAAGAGGCGGTGGGGGCCGACGGCCTGCTTGGTGGCTCCTCAGGCCCTTTGAGGGGCACCAGGGAGCGGGAAAGAGGTGGTGGGGTCCAGGGGCTTTTTTGGCGGCTCTTTAGGCCCTTTGAGGGGCACTGGGAAGCGGGAAAGAGGCGGTGGGGGCTGGGGGCCTGCTTGGCGGCTCCTCAGGCCCTTTGAGGGGCACCGGGGAGCGGGAAAGAGGTGGCAGCCTGCTTGCCGGCTGCCCAGGCCCTTTGAGGGGCATCGGGGAGCAGGTAAGAGGCAGTGGGGGTTGGGGCCTGCTTGGCGGCTTCCAAGCAGGAAAGAGGTGGAAAGCAGGAAGGGGGAAAGAGGTGGAAGCCTGCTTGCCAGCTGCCCAGGCCCTTTGTGGGGCACCGGGGAATGGGAAAGAAAGGCAGCAGGGTACTGGTGAGTGGGAAAGAGGTAGCGGGGCATCTCGGACTGCTTGGCGGCTGCTCAGGCCCTTTGCAGGGCACTGGGGAGCAGGAAAGCAAGGCTACAGGGGCCAGGGTCCTGCTTGGTGGCTCCCCAGACCCCTTGGTGGCACTGGGGTGTGGGAAAGGAAGGCAGCAGGGGACCGGTGAGTGGGAAAGAGGTAGCGGGGGCATCTTGGCCTGCTTTGTGGCTCCCCAGGCCCTTTGGGGGGCACTGGGGAGCAGTAAAGGAAGCTCTTGGGGGCTGGGGCCTGCTTGGTGGCTCCCCAGGTCCCTTCCGGGGATCAGGGAGCAGGAAAAGGCTGGCCTGACCACAGGGCAGGGTTTTCCCAACTTTCTGGTGGCTGGAGGAAGATGGGCAGTAGGCAAGCTTGGGAGGCAGGCAGCACCCAGCCCTGGCCACAGCTCAAAAAACAGAACAACATGCCGGGGAGGGCAAGCGTCTGAGAGATCAACATAGAGGGAGTGCCTGCTCCAAGCCTGGGGGCAGTCCCCCAGCAGGTAGACACACACACACACATACACACAAGGTGCCTGGCACACTGGGGCCATCATAGGACATCCACTGAGGGGTTCCAGACTGTGACAGGGGGCAGGCTGGGCTGAGAGACCCCCACCCTCCCCCTGTGCACGAATTTCGAACACCAGGCCCCTAGTATGTTCTATATTTTATATTGTTAAAGTGTTTTAATTATTAGTCTTCCAGTTTCAAATAACCACTTCTGCATTCTGCCCTGGGAGGCTGCGACTGAGATTTAGGAAATTTTATTTTTGCTTTGCTAAATAGCTCCCTGCTTGTCTCTTAAAGTAGGGCGTCCTGAATGGAGACTGCCGTTAGAGAAGGAAAAAGGCTTGTCCTCTTCTTTTAATCTGTGCTTATGGGCTTTCTGTGAACTTCCTGACTCCTCAGAGTTCTTTTGAAGGTCACAGCTTCTTCATTCTTCAGAGCCCTTCCTTTCTGTGGCAGGAAGTGAGTCCAGTTTGCAGGTTTTCCAAAACTTTCAGACCCCTCCATTGGATACCAGGGCAAGTCATCTGGTGCTACTTCTCTTAAGGCCCATGCCCCAAGCTAATGGAACTACTCTTTAAGTTCAGAGACATCTCATCAAAGGAAGAAAGAGGGCTCCATGAGGCCACTCTCTAAGTTCTTAAGTTTTAATAATTACCTCCTTTTGCCATTTTTCTTCAGATCTAAGAGGATACCTAATCCCTACAGTTTCCACCTCTATGACACCTTAAAGTGCTCTTATTACCCTTGAAGTTATCTAGTTAACAAAATTACATCTAATTAATACTATTTAAAAATATTAATTTCTTTCTGTTAGAAAAACTCATGTGCTTTCTTTTCCCAAACTGGATACTGACTGATATATCTACCATCACAGAGCATGTCTCACAGCTAGACACTGTAG
>PVJC01033756.1:0-19196 GCA_004026665.1 Murina feae
GCTCTGCTCTCGGCCCAGCGCCTGTGTGTGCAAATCAACCTGCCATCTTTGTTGGGTTAATTTGCATACTCACTCCTAATTGGCTGGTGAGCGTAGCGGAGGGATGGTCAATTTACATGTTTCTCTTTTATTATATGGGATATGTATAGCTCATGGACACAGACCCTAGTGTGGTGAAGGCTTAGGGTGGGCAAGTGCTGGGTGGAGGGAGCAAAGAGGGGGAAAATGGGGGACATCTTTAATATTCTCAACAACAAAAAAATATATACAGGGTATCCCCAAAAATGTATATACACTTTGAGCAATTATATGTTCCAAAGGGTTAAATCTGAAAAGAAAGAAATATCAGTGGAGCTCCCAGCTGTGCGAGTGTTGTATATATTTTGGGGGGGACACTTTGTATATATTTCTTAAAGTACTAATTGACACAAATTGGTTCCATAATTTTTTCTTTCAGGAGATGACCGAAATATTGAGGAGGTTTATGTGGGCGGAAAGCAAGTGGTTCCCTTTTCAAGTTCAGTCTAAGACCCTTGGCGTCTCCAAGTTCTCCTGGATAGCGTGGTTCTGCGCCCCTTATGCCCAGGCGGAGTTAGAACGTCAAAAATTAGTTCCTTGTTCTTGGGATGACTGTCTCTTCGTGTGCTTACTTACAGTGCTGACTTGACAAATCGAAGGAAGTTGCGCTGATTCTCAACTCTCTGGTTGGGAGGATTCAAAATGTATCCCTTCTGAGCTGTTCAGATTTACTTTAAGCTTAAATATAAGAGAATGTTATGACTAGTGGTGTTCTTATTACGAGATTTAAGTAAAATCTACCTAATATTTGGAAATGTGAAGAGGAAAGATTTTCCTCTGAGGTTCGATATTTTGAGCTAGTAAATATAAAAATTGGATATGGAAAACGAACCAGTGAATATATTTTTGAGGGAGAAAAAGACTACAGACAAACATTGGAAAATTATTTCAGATTGCTTGACAATTACATACTGAGTTTACTAATTTAAAAAGAGAATCACTGAGATTTAAATATGTTTCTTGGTTGACTTTGTGTTCTCAAATTTGCGCTTAATGGGATTTGCATTTCAAAGACTTGTTATTGTTGTGCTTTGCCTTCTTTGGGGATGAATTGTCAGAAATTGAATGCCACGTGCTTTATTCATATAGTTCTGTGCTTCAAAGTGTTTGACAGAAGTTGGGTAGTAAAGATTTAAAGTCTCTTAGGAATAGTATTCACACAACTGCGTGGCATAAATAGTTGTGTGTTTGTGTCCTTCAAGTCACCTTAATGTATAACTGTGTGCTGTTACTGCTTCAGTTTTATTAGAAGAGTTACAAATTCCACACTCTGCTGTTGTGTAGACTGAAATCTTCATAAATTGGGATGAGTGCTGGGCACTCACAAGCTGTCAATACTGAAGGAAGGGTTTCATTGCAATGACCTAGTCTCCTCAAGGACTATGCCCTAAGTCACTGGCAATTTCATACTCAGAGCAATTGGTTAGAACTTTTAAATGAAGGCAAATCTATTAAGAGAAATATTATTAAAAATCTTTGAACCTTGCATATCACAAGCACTCTTATTTTCCCAATTTTATCCTATTGTATTTTTAATTCCTAAGAATTTTTAGAACATTGGAATTTTAGTATAATGAAAAATATGTAGACATCCCACATAATGTTTATATTAATAGGACTTAATCTGTACCAGACACCTAGGAAGACTTAAGCAAAGCAAAAAGTATTTTTCTGCCTCCTAACTAATTAGTATACTTTGCCATAACCTAGAATTAAAAACAAATTATGACTATGATAAATCCTTTATAAGCATTGATGTGAATGCTATTTTAACACTATATGTTTCTCCTTTAATTCCAAATAATATAAGCTAACAAGGAAAAGGGGTAGATTTTCTTAATATTTCATAGCACTTATTAATACCTTATAATAGAGAACTTTATGCTATAGAGCTAACTCCATATATAGAGAACTAAGGACAAAATTCTCCCTCTTGCATATAATTTTTATTCTCATATAATCATGCTTATTCAACAGTAATGTGCCAGTTATTGTTGTTGTTTTTTTCCTTTGTGGAAGCGTTTTTAGAGTTCATTTTGCTTGACTACAAATATTTAGTCTGATTTTTTTCAATGACAGATTTTTTTTTTTTTAGGATATTAAATAACTCAGTAAATCTAACTTCTAGTCTCAGTAACTGTATTTCCAGAATTCCTGAGCTATGTCAAAGATGGCCCACCAGACTTTTCCCCATTTCTGTGTAGTGCCAGCATGAGTTTTCTGCTCTAACTTAATCCGTGCCACAGGAACTCAATTACCTGGTGTCTAACCCACATGAGTGGGGGGCTTAAGAATTTGGATGAGCTGTTCAAGATTCAGGAACAGGCAGCAGCTGTCCCCAGCCTTTGCAAGATCCTATTCTTTTTACCTTCCTCAAGAGTGTACATTTTGAGGTTGAACATCAGTTTTCATTTAGATTTAGGATTCATATGCAGTAAATATAAATAAGCGTAGTGTCAGAAGTAGGAAGAATGGCCATATACAACCACTTTGTCAAGTGTTAAATTTAGCCCTGATAGTATGTTAAGACCTGAATATCTTGTCTAATAAATATAGAATGTATTGAAATGTTACATGTGCTTTGATCTTCCTACATCACTTAGAACTTATGTGCTTTATCCTCCAAGTGCTGCGTTCCTGAATGGTCCTCAGTCTGTGGGAGCGACCGAGGGAGCATACGCTTTTTGCAGTACTTCGGGCATTAGCCATCCGTGGGCCCAGATGTTCTGCACTTTGAAATGTGTGGCCTCTGCCTAGTGTGGGTTGACTTGCTAAATTATGGGGAGACAGCATCCCCAGCCAATTCTATTTGTTACTTTGTGTTTGAATAGTTTGCTTTCTGACAGGAAAGAATGAAAACTTCTAATCAGCCCCCTCACTTCACCTTACACTCCTTTGCCTCAGGTTATGTGGTGTTTTTAATGGAATACACTTTAAGAGGCCAAAGCATATCCAGTAGGATTGACTGTCGTGCATTTAAAAGAGTATTTTTGCAGTTAGAACACAAAAGCAGGCTAATCAGCTAAGATGAATTTAATTTTCAAAAGGGAGTGAAATGTGGAGGAGGACACGAGAGGTTGTCCTAGTCTTTGTGAACCGAGGCTGAGGGGGCTGGGCTCTCATTTATTCTCCCAGCCTTTTCTCTGATTCAAGCGTCAAAGGTTTGGGAATCTGGGAGGGTATCTTGGAACCAGCACCCTTCATGGCAGCAGGAGGTCTCTCTAAATTCATACCGTGAGCATCAAACCCCATTGTGTTACTGCCGTGAGAATTCTGCACAATTAAGAAAGGAAGGCCGTAGGGAAACAAACACTCCTGAGTGCTTTGCGGATTTTGAAGCGTGCCTCCAACATCCCTGTTGGCAGCTAGAGCTGAGATGTCAGAGAGCAAACAATGCGCGTGAGGACCAGGAACTTATTTTGGATCTTCACTCCTTCCCAAATGCTTCCTATTTTGAATCGTTTCATCTCAGAAGCAGACTTTGGAAGGCCTTAAGGGAAAGCTGGGAGGCACGCTGGATCCCATCTCTCTGACACATGGGAGAGATGCGGCATCAGGTGCTGCTGTAGCGTATTGGACACCGCTTCATTGCTGTCCGAGTTTTAAAGCCGATGACGACGCCTGAAACGTTCACATGTTTAATAAGAGTGCCCCGAGTTGTGAAAAGGTGGACTCATAAATGCGGCATGCCCACAGTCTTGGCGGAAGTTTTAAACGGCGCGCATTATTGTGAAAATTGTTCTTCTGAAGGCCTGTAAGAGACATGTGCAGTTTCCAATTGACCTGGCTATGTTAGGTATGACTTTGAACCCTGGCACACTTTAACGTCTCTACAGGAAAATCGTGGGAAGAGGCGCACACACGAACAGACCCTGTTAGGAAGCCCTGGCGTGGGTCCCCACGCGCGCTTTCATGCGCAGGCCCTCCTCCCCTTTTCTCCCACAGCCGCGAGTGTGCGGGAGGCGGGAGGGGAAGCCTTGAGGGATTAGCTCTGGTCCAGATTTAGTGGAATGCGGACATGGAACAGAGTAATGATGAAGCCAACTAGAAATCCCAAGGTGGCTTTCACCGTCCTTGGGGGCCAAGAGGCTGAGGACCAGTGTTATTGTGGCAGTAATGTACCTGTTTATTTCCTACTCGAAAGCCTGTCAGAAAGCATTCTTTATTGAAAACTGCTTCACATTGTTGTCAATCTCCTGATCGCTGCTCTGAAGAATAAATATGTATGTGTGAGTATGTATTCAGGGGATGTTTTTCTCAAAATTTGTGTGGTTTGCTTATTGTTTATATGCAAGGTGAGTGCCTTTGTGCTTTAGAAAAAAATAAATGGGATTTTGTGTTTACATTATTTTCTTGTTGTTGTGAGTTCTATCAATCTGATAGAAGGGGGTTAATCTTACAATGTTTTCCTCCTTGGAACATGAATTTTAAAAACCAGAGTAGAATATTTAGCCTTGGGCCAACATATGTCTTCCAACCTAGGATAATCACTATACATGGCTTTCAAAAATTAAGGTCTAATGTTCAGCCCTTTAGAATCATAATGCTACTGTTTTTTATTTCAGCATAGTTAATATTTTATATACATTTTAAGCGGCAACCCAGAGTGAGAATGCTTTAACATCAAGAATCAGTTCACATGCCCTGGTCAGTGTTGCTCAGTGATTAGAGCATTGGTCCATCTACCAAAAGGTCCTGGGTTTGATTCCTGGTCAAGGGAGTGTAGCTGGGTTGCAGGTTTGATCCCTGGTCTTGGCCGAGATGTGTCTCTCTCCTCCTTCTCTCTCTTTCTGTCTCTCTCTCTTTCTATCTCTCTTTCTCTCTCTCCTATCCCTCCCTCCCTTCCACTCTATCTTCTATGTAAAAATCAATAGAAAAATATCTTGGGTGAGGATTAATAACAACAACAAATATAGAATTAGTTCACGCATACGTGTGTATTTAACACAAAAATCTCAAAAACAACCATTTTCCTGTCTCTGATGGTTTGGGCTACTTTCTGCACCATTTTATTCTGTTCTGTCCTATTCTTTTATGTTTTATCTGTTTAATTATTTGTATTCTGTTTAATTATTTTTGGTTTCTTGATCCTGCGTGGAAGCAGTTTCCAGTGT
Organism: Murina feae; assembly: GCA_004026665.1. Classification (NCBI taxonomy): domain Eukaryota; kingdom Metazoa; phylum Chordata; class Mammalia; order Chiroptera; family Vespertilionidae; genus Murina; species Murina feae. Next base: position 5,193 of record PVJC01033756.1, read on the forward strand.
CTTTGAGCCAAAGCTCTCAGTCTGGGTGCCTCCATCCTGTGATTTGGGCATGACATGCATGTCTGCCTCAGAGTCACGAGGACCAAATAAACGAATACACAGCCAGAACTGGAGGTAGCACCAGGGACACAGCGAGTGCTCACCGTAGAGTAGTTATTTTCTAAATGAATACACACTGAACAGAAACAAAAATAATTTTAAATGTATTTCCATCAGTCTAGTTTTTAGAACCTTAATCATGTGATGCTACAGATCTCTCTGTACATAAAAATATCCTTTAAGGATTAAATCTGATTTGGGGGCACTATTATGTTTGTTTTTTACTTATAACATGAAGCGTAAGAGAGTAGTAGATTTGGTCTATAAATTCACCCTCAATGTTCTAAGCACTTACTAAGCACCTTTATTTTTTCCTCCTAAAGAACAACTTAGATAAAATATCCAGAGGAGAATCTTTATGTGCATAATCTTGCAAAATGTGTGCCTCATTTACATCCTGTGGGCGCCGTGAGTTCTGTAATAGGTAATTAATAGATACATGCAAATTACCGCATGGTCCTAAATCCAATATTTAAATAAAATAAAGTTTAGACATAAAACAGGCCCCATGGTAGATGTTTTAAGACTCCATTGGGGAAGCCACTCAGTTAAAGACACAGGGCCCATAAGTAGCTGTCACCAACAGGAGCAGGGTTTTTTGTGTATATATATATTATTGATTTTTTACAGAGAGGAAGAGAGAGGGATAATCAGAAACATCAATGAGAGAGAAACATCGATCAGCTGCCTCCTACACACCTCCCACTGGGGATGTGCCCGCAACCAAGGTACATGCCCTTGACTGGAATCGAACCTGGGACTTTTCAGTCTGTAGGCAGATGCTCTATCCACTGAGTCAAACCAGCCAGGGATTTTATATTTTTTTAAGTCTTATTTTAAAATGGCATAAGTGAAGAATGCTCTGTTCTTTAACGTGATAGAACATTATTTTAATGTGTAACTAATTTTTTTCACTAATTCACACTCATGTGCTTTTACCATCAAGCCTGCCTATACCATCTGGCAAAATTACATTCCATTTGTCATACTTCCATATTTTTTCATGCTTCTATATTAGTTGAGTCTATATCTTGGGTAGGAAGGAAGGTCACTATAAAAGCATTCTCTATAGCAAAACCTTTGTTGGGAAATTTTTCAGTGGTAACTCAGGGAAAAAAAACCTCTTTCTTTCCTTCTTTCTTTCTTTCTTTCTTTCTTTCTTTCTTTCTTTCTTTCTTTCTTTCCTTCTTTCTTTCTTTCTTTGGTCTTAATGTAAAAAGCGATAAAACACAAACAGATGACATAGAGTTTTTCTCAGGCCACTTGGACCTCCCCCTTGATTGCCTAGATTCTGTCCATCCTGTAGAAAATTAAGCAAGCATTGGTTTCTCCATCTTCAACCCTACAGTAAATTAGATTTATAGGAGTAAAATCTAACGTAAGAGAAATAAAGGCCCTAGAAGGATTATCCTTCAGTCACATAACGAGAAGTTCTCGTATACTTGCTTGAAATCTAACACTTGCAGCTTCACTGTGAAATTCGTTTTAATCTTGGGCGGTCTCTCCAAGTCAGACTTGCCTTTCACTGCTGTCAAATAAAGCCACAGCCCCCAAATGGATAGCCCAAGAGAGTGTTGTGGGTTTTTTTGTTTGTTTGTTTGTTTTTCTAAATTGCTTCCCTGAGCACTTGAAAGACTTTAAACAGCTTTGGTGTTCTTTGTTTTGTTTTGTTTTGTTCCTGAAAAAATTGATTCCATCCCTACCTGAGTTTGGGAACAAAGATAGGGATGTCTTAGTGTTTGGAAAGTACTTTGAAAACCTTGACTGAAGCACACAGACAGATAATGATGAGGGGCTTTTGTTATTTCAAAGGATAAATTAAGAGGCTCGGAAACAGCAGTGAATGCATTTCTTTCAATTCGTGAAAACTTTCCTGCTGGCAGAATAATGAAAGATGGGGGCGGGGAGGGGGGAGTTAAGAGATCAACTGAAGGACTTGTATGCATGCATATAAGCATAATCAATAGACACAAGACACTGGGGGGTAGGGGAGGAGGGGGAAGGTCAAGGGGAAAAATGGAGACTTATTTAACACTCTTTGTAATACTTTAAGCAATAAAACAAAATTTTTAAAAAATCATCCCCCCCCCCAAAATAAATAAATAAATAAATCAGGCCTGGCCAATGATGTATTCTGGATTAATTTATGTAACGACAATAAACCCTTCAGCATCATGAACATGTCCTGGCTCGATGCAATAGCATGCTACGCATCCAGGAAAGCTTGTATTTATGACCACAGGTATGGTATTCATGAGGGAAGTAGTATGGGTGTAAAGGAGAAGCGATGGAACTCAGGTTGCTTGGGGTAGTTGTTATTTTAAGCTCAGTGATAGATTATTTTTTATGTCCAGGACAGTAGTGCAATCTCTTGCACATCCTGATGATTATTTAGGGTAACTTACAGGAGGAAGAAACCTCATTATGTAGAGACATGCACAAAATCATGTTCTGTATAAAATTACCACCCAAGTAAAATAAGAAAGAGATCAACCTAAATGCATGTAAAAGCTTCATTTCATGTCATTTGTGGGGCGGTGGACTATTTAACATGGCATAATTGATTCTAAAAGCCATCCCAATCAGCCAGTCTCCCCTGAAATGTACACAGCTGTTCTCTCAGGCTTTTCATGTGTTGGTAAAATTGAAATTAGTTGCTTTTTAAAAAAGATAGAAATCCATACGTGCGGAAAGCATAAATCATAGTCAATTAAGTAATTTTCATTAACTAATCATGAGGTTGATAAACTTTAAACCATATTCATTCAAGTGATTATTAAGTGCACATGAGACACCAGGCACAGGCTAGCTCTGAGGGTTAGAAACAACATCCTTTGAGAAACGCAGTCTGGGATGGCAGATGGAGGGACTATGCAGACAAATCAATACATTAAGTTCAGGACAGATGTACAGAGACCTATGGGGGCTCAGAGGGAAAAGCTGGGGTGTGTTGGGCATATTGTGAGTGAGAAGAACAGAGGGCAAAGGATAATGGCGAATATTTCTCAGAGGAAGTGACATCTGAGCTTTACCTTCTAGGTGAAGCATCTCAAAAGTGAATTCCGAACAGCACACAGCATAAAGAACTCGACCTCTGAAAAAGGTAAGATAAAGATGAGATGAACTGGTCTAGTGACCAGCCAGCCCCCAGTGTGTTGATTCACAGCCTAGACTTGGGCCCATGAATCTGTGTTATGGATGCCTTGATAAGGACACAGGTGGAGTGTGATAAAGAAGCCCATCCTGGTGATGACAAGGACCAGGTGTGATCACAGGGGTGAACTGCTGAAGAGAGAAGATGTGGCACTGGCTGAGCCTAGAAACTGAGCCTCCCGTGCAACACGGGTCACTTACTGTTCGCAGGGCAGGTAGCTCAGTAGCAAACCCTGCACAGCTTCTCCCCAGAGACCAGACAGACCGAAGAGCTCTGGAGCAGGGCGGCTCCCGGATCCGACGGGGGATCCCACGGCTGCTGCAGTTCCTGCCACTCTGCCACGCTGGGGGCTACCTCAATATCTGATACCGGCTGAAGCAACTGCCAGCTTTGTTGCTGTCACTTGCAGTTCAATGAGCCCAGACTAAAATCCTCTCCAGCCTTTTCCCCCTACGATGGCGGAATTCTTTAGAAACAGGTGATAAACAGTTGTTTTGTTCTTAAATGAATGAATGGTAAACAAAGAAACAGCTTTCATTTCACCAGGCATTTGGCCGCTTCCTCAACCCCAAGCCTTCTCTGAGGCTCTATTCCCCCCATACACAGGGGCACCTGTGACCTGCACCCGACATCCTCCGGGACCCCAGGGCCCTCCCTCACTGCCCTTCAGTACAGGTTCTAGGGAGGAGCCGCTGATGCCAGAGTCCCAGGACATACTAGCAGAGTGAGATGTTTAAGCAAGCAGATGTACTCTGCTTATGTAAGAAGATGTCCCCGTGTTCAGAAAATGCATGTAAAAGGACTTAGAGATAAAGTGTCATCCTGTCCCCAGCTTGCCATGATTTTCCAGCCTCTTGCTTGCATACCTCCGCTGATGGGGGATTTATTTTAAGCAGCTCATTTCATTATGGGACAACACAGATCATTAGAAAATGATTAATTAAATTAGAATATAATACAGTTCCATGTGATTAAAATTCTAGGATACATACAATGATTTCAAAGCGAACAAAACTGGCCTTTTGTACAGGATAATAAAATTGCCGTTTTTGGAGCACCAGGTGAAACCGCAAGCAACCCAGCAAGATGGAGAGAATGCTTAACCAGTGCACCACCTAGTGGTTATTTTAAGCCACTTTGCTTTGAGATGTTTTTCCAAGTCCAATACGTAACTTAAACAGACGGATAAATATTTACAGTGTTATGGCAGTTATCAATCAATAGCCTGTCAACTTCAAATTCACGCTTTGTTGTGAAAATGTAACCTGGCCCTTTAATGACAGACTCTTCCTCGGTCTGGCGCAATGCTAAGCTTTATCAGTAGAGGGCGCTGGAGAAACATGCCTAGAGGAGGGGTTCCAGGGCCTCGCCACTAGCTTCTGGGAGAGCCACTTTCCACCCCTCGGTCCATTGCTAGATGCCTGGGACACAGCTTTCTCCGCATTTGGGCACCACGTGTTTTCTCTAGCTCCTCCCTCAGGCGTCGGTGGTGTGGCTGGGAGTTGCACAGGAGTTAAAAAGCAACTAATTTGCTTACTTTGAGGAAGGAGGGCAGGCAGAGAGGTTCCTGAATTTTACTTTGTATGTTTTCTTATGGTTTGAACTGCTAGTTGGCAGCAATGACTACTCTATGATTTGAGCCTCTAACTGATCCAAAATTTCAGGGCTTCTCTTTGGTGTGCAACTGACACATTTCTGTAGAGTTTTGTTTTTATGATCATAGACAAGCCGTTCATTAGAGATCACACACAAATTATCCATATCCCACTGCTAATCAGAATATGAACACAATCTTCCAAACGTACTAACAGGAGAGAGAATGTGGAGTGACACTTCCTGATGTGTCTGACATTGTGTCCCCTGGAAAGGAGGGACAGTTAGAGTAGCTAGGACCAAGCGTCTTTTGCAACCTAAATAGGCCACAGTTTAACAGTTTGATATTTCATTGTCCAGGTTGAGTGTGATTTCTTTTTGCCCTTTGTGTCAAACCATTTAGCTGGTAACAAATGTGACTAATGCCCTCCTGTCTAAGAAATGATTGATATAATCACAGTACTAAGTAATGATGTGAATGATGCAGGCTCAGAAAGTATATTGTGTGCAAAAATGTAAATTACACCGCATCTGATGGTTTTATTCAATTGGGATGTGGCGTAATGCTAAACACAGAAAATGAATAAAATTAAATTGATTTCTCTCTGCGACTTTTAAAGTGTGTGACTAAATTTGTACCTATCTGAAGAGTCATTAACAATGCCACTCTACCTAATTATACAAATTTTGCAGGCATCTTGCTCTGACAATAATTGAAAACAATGTCAATGTTTGGCATCTCTAAAATTACTGTATCGGCAGGTCAATAAAAATGTTTTTATACTTGCTAATTCATGTTTTTATTTCTGTCCATCAAAGGAAGAGTTTGATACCAATACTATTTATTTATTGTGATGCAAACTGTTCATTACATGAGGATTGATAATCCTGGAAAGAATTTGTCTTTAGGGGGGAAAAATATTACCTGATTTGCATAAAAAAATTACCTGATTTGGATTGGCATGAAGATGTAGAAATTTACAACTGCTGGGTCAAGAAGAGGCCATGACATTCCTATTGACCAGAATTCTTTGTTGTAAATAACAGAAACTGACCCGGACTAGTTTAAGCACTCATCATAGAGGCTGGAGAATCAGGCTCAGAAATCAGGCCCCATCCAATGTGAGCTATAGAAACAGTCTGTTCAAGGCCCTGCTGACGCTTCCAGGAGCACACGGAATGCTGACCACCGCGGGCGCCATCCCATTGTGGAACACCATCAAGATGAAGGACTAAGTGCCCTTCAGTTTTGGTTCCTGTGCATCTGATGGGCCCTCCTGAGTCACGTGCGCCTACCTCTACAAGGGGCATGAAGTGGAAAGAGTTCATCCTGAGTTTCCTCAGTGAGTGTTGGGGAACCACATCCCACCGACACCACGGAGTGGAGTATTCCTGCAAATAAATAAGGGAGCTAGCCCTGGCCTGTGTTGCTCAGTGGTTCAAGTGTTGGCCCTCAGACAAAAGGGATGTGGGTTCGATTGCCAGTCAATGGTAGGTACCCAGTCAGGGTGTGTGTAGGAGGCAATCAATCAATGTGTCTCTCTCACATGGATGTTTCTCTTGGTCTCTCTCCCCCCTCCTCCCTCCCTTCTACTCTGTCTGAAAATCGATGGAAAATATATCCTCAGGAAAGGATTTTTTAAAAAGGTTGGATGTGGAGATGGTCTGGATAAAGATAAAAACTGTGTACAATGCTCATCTCTGTGGTGCCGGCAGGGTCTGACTTACAGGCCCCATTACAGTTCCTCTCATGCCTAGGACAACATTTCTGTACCTCACATCAAAAGTCCTACCCCGGTTCCTTCTTCCTGCCCCAGCCCGTCTTAGTTTACTTCAGCCCGATCCACCAGTAACTTTATTTTCCTCACCACCTCCCTCTCCTTCCATTTTCTGTTGGATCTTTCTTCCCAGGTCATAGGAGACACTCCTCACTGGTGTTTGAAGAAGCAAGAACCAGATGGCGAAAGGGCGAGGCAGAAGGCCAGCTGCAGAGGAACATCCTTGCTCTCCCAGGTATGTGTTCGGATACCCACGGCTGGGAAGCCAGATGCTTATGCTGTACGAACGGGCCAATGATGGGGTAGGTCTGTCTGCATATTGGTCCCTATGCTTAGGCTTTTGTAAAGCCTGAAGCCCACCAGCACCACAAACGCAAATTCTTACACACCTGATTGGCTTATACGTAGCCCAAATAAGCAGATTTCTTAGCAATCTAGAGGCTGCCTGCTTTGCATACCTCATGAACCTGTGTGCCACAACTACTGGCCACACATAAGATAAACTCCATGGCTAGAGAAGCCCCACTGCTGCTGCCCTTTGGAGCTCTCTGACCCAGAGACTCCCAACCTTGCTGCTACATGACATTGCCTAGACACATACCACCTTCCCCAATTCTCCTGTCCCCTGAGGCCTCCCTGACCCTCTTCCTCTTCTGGATGAAGGCCCCATACTGCTACCTCTGGAAGGACGAATTCTCTCTTGCAGCCCAATAAGCATGTTGTGCGATACTGCCATCTCATGGTCCTGGCTTTTCCTTCATCAGCCCCGAAATTCTCAAATACATCACAGCACTTTATCTTATCCATGATCCAGAACTTCTCCATGATCAGGACCAAGTTACAGCTATACCAAGGGCTTCCATCAGCTAATCTGGAAGCATAACTATCAGACATAAGTAGGGTGACCAGCTGTGTCAGTTTGCCAGGACCGTTGGCTTTCCAGGACTGAGGGTGTCTGGGATGTAGCACTATCAGTGCTGAAACTGGGCAAGTCCCCTGCTAACCACGTTGAGTTGGTCACCTTAGGAATAACTGTTTCTATGGGAAAATACATTCTGCACTTCAAACAACTGCTTTCAAGTCAACTCAGTGAATACAGTCTTTGCACAGTTGGAAAGTATTTGGCTCATCTATTTAATGCCATCTTGCTTATAAGTAGGGCAGACATGGATATGTTAACATGATTTTCTTGAGAGCTTGCACTGAAAGCCTTCATGTTCAGAAATCCTTCATAGGATATCTTATAACATGAAGGATATCAAAAGAATTTTCATGACTTGGCTGAGTCAAGGAATATTTTATAGTGCCCCCTCCCAAAAAGAGAACCAGTCTTTCTTTAGAAATTTTCCACTGAAAGACTGATTATTTCTGCTTCCTGGTCAAAATTCACTTCAAGCAGAGTGGTGAGACCACGGTGGCCAAGAGCCCAGTTAGCAGGACAGTTACCCTTGAAGTCTTAGGGGAAATTTTGTCACCAACAAAATTTCAAGGTCAACTCTGTGAGTGGGAAAGGCTCATGGCTGAAAATTGCTAACCTTAAGGAACCCAAACTCAAAGCCCATTGAGTCATCTGCATCCCCTTGGGCGAAGCTTCATACTTTTAGGAATTCCTGAATCTGTTTTCTTGGTGACCAGGAAAAAACCCAACTCTATGGCTGTGGGTAGACTTGCTTCCAAAATTTAAACTTCTTGCTTAATATGTCTTTAATAGAACATTATCTGGATTTGTGAAAAAAAAAAAAAAAACAAGCTCTGAAATTTCTATTGAAATATTTAGCCCATTTTATAATTGGTTATCTTTTTATTGTTGAGTTGTAGGGTTATTTATATATTCTATATACAAGGCCCTTATGATAGTCTCCTATTCGGTGGGTTTTCTCACTCTTTTTTATTTTTAAATCTTTATTGTTGAGAGTATTCCATATGTCCCCCTTTTCCCCACATTGACCCCTTCTAGTCCACCCCAGCCCCCACCCCAGCCTTCATCACCCCATTGTCAGTGTCCATGGCTTATGCATATATACATCAAGTTCTTTGGTTGATCACATTCTCCCCACCCACCCACGCACCCATCCCTGCCTTCCCTCTGAGATTTGACAGACATACTTCTATGTCTCTTCTCACTCTTTTTTAATGGTGTCCTTTAGAATACAAAAAAATAATAATAATCTTGATGAAGTGTTATTTATTTTTTCTATTATCATATGTACTTTTGGTGTTATATCAAAGAAGCCATTGCCTAACCCAAGGTAAAAAAAAAAAAATGTACTTCTATGTTTTCTAAGTTTATAGTTTGAACACTTTTATTTTAGTCCAGGATCCATTTTGAGTTAATTTTTGTATATGGTATAAGGTGGGTCTAACTTTGTTCTTTTGCATGGGGTTATTCGATTGCCCCAGTACCATTTGTTGAAGAAACTATCCTTTCTCCATTGAATAGTCTTGGCACCCTTGTCAAAAATCAGTTAACAAGAAATGTGAGGGTTTATTACTGGATTCTCAATCCTGTACCACTAATCTTTTTGTCTACCCTTATTTTAGGACCATACTGTCTTCATTATTGTAGTTTTGTAGTAGGTTTTGAAACCACAAAGTCTGAGTCCTCCAACAGTGTTCTTTTTTTTGCAAGATTTTTTGGCTCTTTTGGGTCCTGTGAATTTCCATATCAATTTTCAGATCAGTTTGTCAATTTCTGAAGGCAGCTAGGATTTTGATGAGGATTGTATTGACTCTATCAATAAATTTGGAAAGTATTGCCATCATAATATTAAGTCTTCCAATCTATGAACATGTTAAATTTATTTCTGTGTATTTTTGTCTTAGTGCTATTGTAAATGTAATCATTTTCTTTATTTTTAGATTGTTCATTGCTAATAAGTAACAATACAACTGCATTTTGCCTATGCTTGCATCTTGTAACTTGCATCTTGTAACTTGCTGAACTTGCTGATTAGTTCTAATAGTTTTTTGTGTGTATTTTTCTTTTTGTTTTTTTTTTGTTTTTCTTTTTAATATGTATGTATTTCTTAAGATTTTTTGATAGATAAGATCATGTCTTCTACAAAATGTGATAAGGACACATGTAATACTTTAATCAACAAAGAAAAAAATACACCAAAAAAGCTTTTAAAAATGTGGTAATTTTACTACTTTCTTTCTAACATGGATGCTTTTTATTTCTTTTTCTTGCTTAATTGCCAAGAAAAGAAAATGGCTAATCCTCTTTAAGGGAATATGATTAAGCTTAAAGAAAATACGATATTTGATCTGGGTCCTGAGAGATAAATAGGAGTTTGCCAGCTACAGAAGGGAGAGTAGAGAGAGGAAATTTTTCTATCTATTTACTACTGCAATTCCTGTTTCTAAATTTTTATTTTAAATTTTAAAGACGTGATTTTTAAAATTTTCTTCTACAGTGTTGTCATAAATAATGTGTGAAACAAAACCCCTTGGTGTAAGGTGGACTTTAATATGCACAGAGAACTCGGTGGTGTGTTCGTATCTTATCCTTGAAGTGAATTTTCCGGACTATGTGATTGAGGTTCATCGGAACAGGCAGCACGACCTATGCTCTTTGTTCTTCACATGATAACAAAGCGTCTGGTGTCAGATCGGACATTCAACGGCACAGTTAAACTGCAGTTCTTTCTAATTCTCTCTCCAGATGTCATGCCATCACTCCTCCAGCAGAGGGCAGGCTTTTGAAATAAAATTCCTTCACAAATAAGATTCCACAGCCTTTTCAGTTTTGGTTCATAGCCTTTCATTTCTGTGCATTTGTTACTACCACAATTTGATTAGAAGTGCAGGAAATAGGAAATCAAGTTAATCCTTAAATCATAAACAAGAAGTCAGAAAACAGTTTTCCCAAAGAATAAAAATAGGTGGTAATGAGAGCTTAGGTTTAAGAAACCAGACACTAGTGACAAAGCTGTGTTCAAGCACACGGGGGAGGGGGGGAGTGTGCGGTGCAGGCAGAGGTGAGAGGATGGGGGGAGGGGGGAGTGAAGATGAGGCAACTACCCAGAAAGCCAAGATAAAAATTATGCCATTTGAATTCATTTTTGTAATATTTATGTTCAATTGAAGGTACTTTGACTTAGTCCAAGTAATTGTTATTTATATGCAAATGTATTTACATAGAAAAACAACTAATGAGCAAACTATTATGACTGCATGCATACATCGTGGTGGGGTCAGTAGGTCTAATGACAGGGACCCCAAGACCCCACCCCCATTACTACCCTTCAGTCACTTTCCTCCTCCAGGTCTCATTTTGCTCAAAATGGAGGTAGTATCATTTGCCTAGTTCACTGTGATTTTGAGCTAATCAAGTGAGATAACTCATACAAATGAGCCTTTTAAAATGAATTAGCTTAAAACAAGAAACACTTGGTCTTGCAATTCTCCTTCTGCTGGTGGGAGACCATATAGTTAAAGGCCTTACCCTCCTGGGAGGGAGACCAGCTTCATTCGAAACTTTTATGTAGAAACTTTAATCACTGAGGCACAGGGTCTTCTATGTACACACAAAAGACTTCTTTCTCATGGGAATAGCAAGCATGGACCTTGATAGTGAGTCTCTTAAAGGTAAATTATCTGTGGAAACCAGTGCCCCGCTTACAGCAGTGATCTACACATATTAATCCACGTTACTCAATGCATATGTGTAGATAGACAGAGAGATAGATAGAGGACTTGTCTGTGCCAGACATTGGGTTTAGACACAGGGGATACGTCAGTGAATAAAATAGACAAAATCCTTATTCTATTAGAGCTTCCATCTTTTTTGGGGGGGAATGGAAGGGGGGCAGTTACTGTGTGTTTTTTTGTTTGCTCCTTTAATAAAATATAGAAATAATTTAGAGAAGTTTGCATTTTCTCTGCTAACATATTTACATAGAAATGATGAGCAAATGCCTGGGTCCTTAAATTAAAATACAAATAAATTTTTTTCTCACGTTGGGGGGAATTTTTATTAAGAATTCAGTTTTGCTCATTGTCAATAATATTTATTCAACACCTATTGCAAACAGAAAGTCTAATAGGTGGCCATTAAATATTTAAAGGGGTCTGTGGCTTGTTCGTATCTTCACAATTTCTCCCGTTTATTTTTCTCGATTTTCCTGCAAGTTCTTACTGATCCCCTTCTTACAGAGACTTGAGAGCAATTCGTAATGGGTATTTAATAACAAATATTTTTATAATGGTTTTTAGTTGACAAAACATTTTATTAGATATTGTCTCTTTTGAGACAACCAGCAATCCCATTCATATATGCTATTTCCGGTTTGCAATTGAGAAAACCGAGGCTCAGAGACAATTAATAACATACTCAAAGTTGCACAGCTAATGAGAGGCCCCGCTGGGATTCAAACCCACAATCTCTGCGTGCAGATCGTCAGAACTTCCCCAAGGCGCTTCTTTCCCTTCTCTTTAGAAAATGAAGCTATCCCCTGACTTTTAGCTCCTTCTTACACATACCAAAAGTCACCCTGTCAAGAAATTTATTAGGCTTATGATGCAGATATAGGCAAACATTAGAATATTTTTTCCTTTTAGTTTGTGTAAATTCTTGCTGAATCCTAGAGTCTAAAGGTTAATGAAATCAATAATTAACACCACTGGTACTAATGACAGTCAAAGTCTACTTTCTGACTTATCTTCCTTTCTAACCTACGCATCAATATTGGAAGGATACACATGAGAATTGCTTCCAGACACTGTCCGACTAACGCTATGTTGAGCTGTAAGAACTCTTCACACTGGTTCTGGTTTAATCTCTATTTAGAGTAGGAGGTATTGACACTGACTGAAGTAGAAGAATTGCTCTGAAAGCAAGGAAGAGCACGGATCATCAATTAAAATAAAATAAAAAATGAGCCTAATCTATCCGAAAGGCTAAGAATGCCCAGTTTCAGGAAAAGAGAACTAGGAGAACTCCTGAGTAGGTGGGCATTCCCTGACTGTAGGGGCTGTGCCATTGGTTTAAGTCATTCACAGTTTTATAATAGTGAGTAACTATGTTTTATCTCTGTGAACCTGTGGGTGGTCACCTAGTCAATGCCCATGGTGGCCACTGGCTGGTCTTCTAGTCTGTGCCAGGGAGCAATGAGAACGTGAGGAAAATGCTTAAAGAACAGAAAGAAGAAAGAGAACAGAAAGACATGGTGTTGGTAGACACAGCACCCACATGTCCTCATTTAGCCCATGGACTTCCTACTCCTGGGTTAAGAGAGATGGGAGTCAGAATTTCTATGTCCTTGTCCTTTCTTACTTTGTGTCACTCTTCTGTGTATCCTGGGCCATTACAAACATTTGTGGAGCCCAAGTAAGAGCCACATGCTTTATGTCCAAATATTTAAAGGTTCTAAATGAAGAGAGCAACCCAATAAATGATATACCTTGACAAGTGAACCATTATAGCGACCTCGGGGACCAGATTTGAACTTGAAAGTGTCGGACATCCCAAAGTTCCCCGTCGGAACATGGTGACGGAGGGAGAGCTGGGCCGGAACACTGTTCAATCCTCCCCCTCATCCCCAGCTCTGACCTCAACCATGAGTGGCTTTATGCAAGTGGAATAGACACCCCGGACGCCCCTCTCTCCCACCGCACAGGCAGCAGGTATAGGTTACCCTTCAGCTAGGGATTTCCACGCCGCAGTGTAGCCTGTTTCCCAAAGGATAGGCTTGGGATGAGGTCTGCAGAGGCCCTCCAAAGGGGCCTGAAGACATTTGGGGAGCTGGATTCCAGGTGGACACATCCCTTTGGCTCCGTGAATTCCTTGCCCCAGAAGGAGGGGTGTTGCTGTGGAAAGCCAGAGCAGAACCCTCTGACTTACGTGTCTCAGGACAGGGCTCCTCTTGGCTGAATCTAAACATGCAAAATGCATGGCGCCACCCAAAATGTGCAGCCACGCATGTGCTGGCCCGCTGCTTCAGGTGGACTGTGCAGATAGAACATTTCTTAAATAAAACCCAGTTCCCAGCATCCTGGGAAGACATTGTGTGGCAAGACATTACCTAATAAAACTATGCTTTTTATTGTCTTTATTAGTTTTTGACTTTTGCTGGTTGAGTGTTTAAACTCAAGAAACCACTAAGTCTAATTTCTTTTTATCTGTTATGACTGGCTTGCTTCCTCCTGGCTCACTTAAAAACCTTTGGACAAGTTGGGCTAATGTAAAATTAATTGTACAGTTTCTCTATTTGCTTTGGTAAAGTGTAGCTTATTGTTTTACACACCTTTGGGTTATCTAAACTAATAAAAGCGAAATATTAAAATTAACCGTTTCTCCGAGACAGGGTAAGCCACGCCCACCAGCCAATCAGAGCGGCTGTATGCAAATTAGCCCAGCCAACATGGCGGCCGCCACTC
>PVJC01033757.1:0-19197 GCA_004026665.1 Murina feae
ATGTTTTTATTGACTTAGAGAGGAAGGGAGAGGGATAGAGAAAAACACCTGTGAGAGAGAAACACCAGTTGATTGCCTCCTACACACCTCCTGCTGTGGATTGAGCCTGCAACCTAGGTGTGTGCCCTGACCAGGAAGTGACTTCTTGGTTCATGGGTCAGTACTAACCACTGAGAACACTGGTCAGTTTAGAACACTGACTTGAAACACTGCAGCATTGAGTTGCTTTTTGAAGGAAAGTGCAGTGAACTTGAAACTTGGATTAATGAAGAGAATTCCAGCCTGCAGCAGCCTAGTAAATAGGCTGAAATTAGTGGTTCTGTTTTGTATATGTATAGTTATTAAAATGGAAACTCTTATTTCCAGAAAATTCAGTTTGTGTAAACAAAGTTTATCTAGCCAGTGGTTTCCTACCCAAAGCATCACATTTTCCTTTCAGCGTCTTCTATATGTAGCTGTTTTACAAGCACAGTTCTAGCAATGGCTTTGATCCCCATGTGGTCCATTTCTCTTTGTTCTGCTGATTGCTCTCAAAGTCTGCATATTTCCAGGGAATTGAAATGAGAGGTTGTAGATGGTCTAACGCTTACAGGAAAAAAATTTCAATTTGCTTTGATGGTAGGATAATCTGTTTCAGATTAACACTGTCTTTGTAATAGGATTTTAAAGATTATTCTATACGGACTACTTTTCTAAAAATGTTTTCTGATTATTTCTCTTTCATTCCCAATAGGTGTGTGATCTGTATGATGGACTTTGTTTATGGGGACCCAATTCGATTTCTGCCGTGCATGCACATCTATCACCTGGACTGTATAGATGACTGGTTGATGAGATCCTTCACGTGCCCCTCCTGCATGGAGCCAGTTGATGCAGCACTGCTTTCGTCCTATGAGACTAATTGAGCCAGGATCTCTCATCTGACTTCAAGTGAACCTTCATTTTTTGGTGGTTTTGATCTTTTGTCACTGAGCCCAAAGAGCCAGGGATTAGGAATTAAGATCATGCACAAAAGTTTCCTAAAAATTCCTGAATGGCTGCAGATGTTGGGGGAAAGTACGTCATATTTTAGAAATTTAGGGGGAAAAGTAGGATGGTATTTTTATGTAAAGCCTTGACCCAGTGTTTAAAGAATATAATTGTATTTAGATCTTGTTATTGCTCCAGTACATAGGAATTGTGTAAAGTGTTACAGCAGCTGTTATATGTTTAAATCGTGTGTGTTGAAGATTAGGAAAAAGATAGTGGTTGTTTTTCCTAAATGAAATAACTTTCTTCTTTCCCCACCCAAATTCTTTTCTGAAGTTGCTAGCATTTGGGTCAAGGTTTTATTAAAAGCTACATTTTATAACACTGGCACAAAAAAAGTAGTTTTAAGCTTGTTTGCACAGTTCTTTTTTTCCATTGGAAATGGAATTCATTGCCTTAGGTCTTTTTAAATAGTGTATTATTATCGTTGGGGCTGGCTCTATGCTTGAAAACCAGTTTATTTATAACCTGTTATAAGTGCTATATCTGTTTGCAGTTAGGAAATGCAGAATTCAAAGTGATCTCCTAGCTTGTAAGCAAACTGAGATGCACTATCCCTTTCTATAAAAAAAATGAGTTAATGTGTCAAGAAACCAACTCTAGTAGGAGTTTAGTGTTATCCTTTCCAATGTGTTTTATCTAATTATTTTGGTTTAATATGGTGATAATTAAAAGTCAAGGTAAATTTTAAAAATTAAGATTTCTGATTTATTGAGCTTGAATTATGCCATAATGCTTATGTAAAAATAAAAGTGGCACCATGGTTAAACTGAGAAAAGTTTCTCAGTTTTTCTTGTGACCTCCTTCCCTGTTGTCTTGAACCATAGCAAAAGGATACTGCATCTCTTATTATTGTAGTGCTGAGGTTATTGAAATTATACAAAACACATCTCAGTCTCTGTTTCTTGGAAAGTCCTGCTAGCTGACTGGCAAGTCTAGTATAAGCAAGGATAATTAAGATATATGTATTTCATGGTTTGCACACAAATGCAGAATTTGTATAACCACATGACTTCATGGTTGTGATCTCAAAAAAGAAGGAATTTCTCCTTTATTTTATCTTGCAGTTAATGTAAGAACACTGAATCTCTAAGCTTCTGAAGTGTTAGAGGTAGAGATGGTCTAGTAAAGATGTAGTTGTAATGTTTTATCCATTTAGCATGTGTTTATTTTTCCGTATGTGCTCAGAGGTGGTTTATTTGTTCAGCTCAGTGATATTACAGCTAAAGAAATCATTCATTAGCAAAAGGAGAAGCAGTTTCAAACTAACAAATCAGAAATGTTTCTTATTATTTTATATTTAGTTGAATATTTGACTCTAACACTTTTCTAGATACAAAATACAAGTATCTTGAAGGTTCCTCATAATTGCATATAGGGAATTTAGTATGTCATAAGTGCTTTTTAAAGATTTGACATTTGGCTGTAGTATCCATATGTTGTTTAATTTTCTTATGAGCCCCATGATGGAAAGACTTAAAGATGAATTTGAGAGAGAAAAAAATGAAAGGAATTAGATTGTCAGTTTCTGTTAAATTGTTATATGTATCTTGCTTAATTTTTGTTCATTAATTTATATCCACCCAATTACATAAAGCAAATTTGGAGGAAACACCTGAAGTTGTGCAATATTTTTAGTGATATTACTGTTTTTATCCTTGTGTTTTCTACTTAAACATGATGTCTGTGTTATCAAGTATTATAGTCAGACTTTTTTTCTAGATCTTTAAATTTGGTAAATGAACTTTTTAAAACTCATTTTTTATGTTGTTGTTAGTCTTCCTTTATACATGGCTTCTTTCACAGAAGGTTGGTAGTATTGAAGGTATTGAGCTGAATGCTTTTTTTTTTAGGTACTTTGTATTCTTTGATTTTGCTCTTCAGCTACATGTTAAAAAACACCAATTTTTGCTTTTACTAAGTTAAATAAAGTTATAATACAATTGTAAAGAGCTAAAGTTAGAGTTGATTACATAACAATATTTCCCAAGTTTTCTAATATTTTCTTTAAAATATATATGTATAAATTTAATCAGTTACTTTTGAATCTTTGAGTATATATAATTTGGGGAAAGTGTTTTTATGGCTTTGTATTTCATCATAAATTTAGAAGCTTAATAGATTCAAATTTTCTAAAGCCAGATGATAGGCTCACCATAGTTAGATTAGCGTGTTCATGCTTGGCTATAGGATTTAAAATGTCTGAAAAGCCTGATGAGGAAAAATAAAAATAATTTTGTTATTTTAAATGTAAACCCAACAAATTTAAACACTAGTAGTTTGGTTCACACAAACCTTTTCAAGTCTATGAGTGTTCTTTGTAGAGAATTTCTTAAGCCAGTATTATAACTCTCCCTACTACCAGTACATACTGTGTGATATTAAAACAGTATGACTTTACAGAATACAGTGAGCATTAAAGTAACAAATTCTCTATGTTCAAAGCTCCTTTAAAAGAGGAGAATGGGACTCAGGAAAAGAAGGTAAGTTTCTTTGGCGTAATTCCGAAATGTATGCAGCTTGGTGGCTACCTCTGCTTACAAGGCTATTAGCTAGTAGTTTCTGAGTCAACTGAGTCACTTGCATTTAAGTGCATCAAAGCTCACATAATAACCTCAACTAGTATTTTTTTAATCTTTATTATTGAAAGTATTACAGATGTCCCCTATTGACCCCTTCTAGCTCACCCTGCCCTCTGTGCCAGGCCTTCACCCCATTATTGTCTATATCCATGGGTCAACTAATTTTTAAAGCTTTTAATTTTGAAATTAGTAGACATGGGAAAAGTTGGATTTTTGGTTAATAGCTCCTGAAGTAATATTAAGTTTATTCACCTGAATTTAAAGATCATCTAGTCTTTTATTGGTTGGAGAGAAAGCCAGAAAAGATAGTTTGTTTTCCCCTTCCTCTCCTCTCTAAATAGCTCTCTTGCTGCAGTCTTACACTTCAACTAGACTTCCCTAAGACACAAGCCTGATTCAGGATGTTCCCATCAGGGGAGTCATGGGCATGAGAGCCAGTATCCTCCTGATGCATTATATTAATCTTGTGGGGACTTAGCTGAATTCCTTCTTATTTTCCCCACTTGGTCCAGATTCTAAGTATTTTGCTATTGAAGTCTCTTGTTTCCATTAACTTTGGGCCCCTGTTCTCACAAAGGCTGTTTGATGCTCCTGCTCCCTTTGGAAATGAATTGGTATTACAGGCTAGCCTGCCTATTAAAAAGTTTGGATCTATCCATTTATTTCTTTAAATACATTTTTTCCTAAGGAAGATAATCTCAAAACCTAAGTGCTTATTTAATAAGTGCTTGTTAATAAAGTATAGAGTAAAAATGTCTACAAAATTTCATCATTGCATTGAATGTAATTGTTGATTGACCCTCTGTTAGGTGAGATTTTCCTAAGAGCTATCAAAGATAGTATCTGAAAGAATTTTTTCTTGGTTCTGTATACATGAAAATATGTATTTTGCCTATGCTCAGGTAGTGATTTAATATTCACAGTTCAAATTTAGACAGGGCTTTAGTTTGTGATGATTTAATCAGGGGTGGGGAAACTTTTTCTGCCAAGGACCATTTGGATATTTATATCATTCACGGGCCATACAGACTTATAAACTTAAAAATTAGCCTGCTATATTTGGTCAGGCATTTAACTCACCTCTAATGCCTTGCAGGGCCAGACCAAAAGATTTTGAGGGTCTTATACAGCCCCCTGGCCGGATGTTCCCCATCCCTCATTTAAGTGAAACATAAAGCTTTAATGGAGTAAATAGCTGTAAATGTTTAGTCATATTGCATTATATAAACATCTTAAAACAGTTCTTTTCCTAAGTGGTTTAAAAGATATAGTAAGTTATGTAATTAGGGAAAATTTATTGGACTGTTTGTTAGCTCTGCACAAATAGCATTTTTAAAATATGGTTTTATTTTTTAATATATATATATATATATATATATATATATATATATATATATATATATATTTTGTTGATTTCGGAGAGGAAAGGAGAGGGAGAGAGTGGTTGAAACATCAATGATGAGAGAATCATCAACTGGCTGCCTCCCACAGCCCCCCTACTGGGGATTGAGCCCACAACAGGGGCATGTGCCCTGACTGGGAATTGAACCATGACCTCCTGGTTCATAGGTCAATGCTCAACTATTGAGCCACATGGGCTGCACATACAGTATTTTTAACCTGAGAAAAATAATCTCCATCTATCTTTTAGTTCCTAAGAGTTACATTACAACATATAGAACTTAGTAAATGGATGTGACAAAAGTATTTGGGGAATATTAATTTAAATATATTTTTTGTAATTCCTTTTATGAGAGCCTCTGACTGAAAGCTTTGCACAAAAAAATTGATTGCTTAATTCTAACTAGCCCTTTTTAAAACCATACATGGGTAAGTTAAAAATTAACAACAGTACTGGGTGTTCAGAGTTTGATTGTTCAGATAAGTGTATCCAGACTTTGCTTTTCCATTTGTCCTTTGGCATTTCCTTGTTCTTTAGCATGGAAATAGAAAATCCCAATGAATCTCTTTACAGCCCATTCACTGATTCATAAAATTTTTTGAGAGGCATTAGCGAAGTTATTTGGATTAGTGAAGAGGTTTGGATTTATCTGCCCATTTTAATTGTCCACATTGTTTTTGTTTGCTTTATCACACTGAGCAATAGGCATTAGCTCAAGACAATAACTGGAACCATTTGACTACTGTTACTGATAGACTAAAACCACTTACCATTTCATAAAATTTTTAAGGAAACTTTAGGAGTGATACTAACTTTCCTTTATATTTTGTTTCTTGAGAAAAGTTACTGTCCACTTGAAGATTTAGTCATCTTTGGATGCTTTCCACAGAATGTTTTCCTCTGCATATGAATGAAGAATGAAGCAGCATTATGAATAAGGTACACATTTTAGGCATCTAAAATTGATTATGTTAAAAGGAGCAGTAGCACCTGTTTGCTTTGAACCCTTTCTATAACATCAGAGCTTTTAGGCTCCAGCTTTCTTGGCACGGAAAAAAGAAGTTGAGGTGGGTAAATGAAAGTTTGCCTCATGAGTCTATTCATAGTGGTGAACTCTTGAGTGCTTGTGAGAAGATTTGATTGGCTTTGCAGAAGTGATGAACCCAACTTTTATCTGGGGCCACAAAAGTAATTTAGTCAAAGGCATTGTGTGAATTGGGAAGCTTGGAATATGTCAGAAAGACATTGAGATTGGCTTCTAACACTCTCCATACTCAACGTGGGAGAATAGGATACATTCTGCCAATTCCAGAATCAGAGCCAATCCTTGAGCTTTGACACTGTGCAAAATCATGATCTTCTGTCTGTGAGTGTAGCTGAACTCAGCAAATAGATTATAAATTAATAGCTACAATTTTAGGATGTGCAGTGTGTGGGGAGGGGAAATGGTTTTTCACAAACCATTTGTCATCATGGCCCTTGCCGAGATGTGATCTTGACATGAGGAGGAATTTATAAAGATTTTTCTTTCTGGTAGTGAGTAGGTACTATATCTAGTAGGGCAGTGGTTCTCAACCTTCTGGCCCTTTAAATACAGTTCCTCATGTTGTGACCCCAACCATAAAATTGTTTTTGTTGCTACTTCATAACTGTAATTTTGCTACTGTTATGAATCGCAATGTGAATATCTGATATACAGGATGGTTTTAGGCGACCCCTGTGAAAGCGTCGTTGGACCTCCAAAGGGGTGACCCACAGGTTGAGAACCACTGTAGTAGGACATTTTGAAATGGTTTGTAATTGCAAGTATTGTTGTCTGGATTATTTATTTCTTAAACTGCGTTAATGGCTTTGAAGATATCTTTGAAGTAAGAAATCACATTTATGGGTATGGGTTTTGATAAACTGGGTTTCTGATTTCCATGATGAGCAAAGGACATGAAATGCCAACTCACATGGACTCTTAGAGCCTGACTATCACTTAGCATATTGAAAGTATTTTTTTCCTTAAGACTAGTAGCTGGTAAAGGGAAGATTTATTTTTATCAGCAAGTTTACAGAAAGCAGAGGCAAGTGTTGCTGGACTTCTTTGGTATGGCACCAGCTCTTAAATTCCATGTTTAACCCTATAGAATCCATTCTTCATGTAGCAGCTAAAGTAATTTTGAGTAAATTGGATGATGTCATTCCTCTGCTTAGAACGTGTATAGTTTTCCAGTGTGCTGAGAGTAAAATCCAAACTTCTTAATGAAGATCCCTTGGCTTTCTGCTCTCTTCTTTCATAGTACTCTACATATAGCCTTGTTACTTTCTTTTTGTGCCTTCAAAAATGTCAAGCTTGTTCCTATCTCAGATCTTTTGGAATTACAGTTTCTGCTCTGTAGTTCACTTCGTTCGTTTCAATGACTGGCTTATTCTCTGGACCAAACACATCCCCTTTTTATATACTCCTACTAGTATGCCTTCCTTAGCAGACTAAGCTCCATGAGATCAAGATATTTGGGTGAAGGGAAAGAGAAAAATGGGGCAGAAGAGAGCCCTAAGGAACCTGAACATTTCTGATTGAGATCCATCATCAAGTTTCCAATGGAAAATAGGGATCTTATAAAGAAGGGCAAAGGCAACCTTCTGATAAGCTTTGTCACTAACCAGTACCACAGACTGTACTCACTGTCCTCATTCTTCCCTTCACCTAGGATAGTTTCTATATATGAACTTTGAAAAAAAGGTCATACAGTGGATG
Source organism: Murina feae (assembly GCA_004026665.1). NCBI lineage: Eukaryota > Metazoa > Chordata > Mammalia > Chiroptera > Vespertilionidae > Murina > Murina feae. The sequence goes on from PVJC01033757.1 coordinate 7,757, forward strand.
CATGTTTTTGTTTGTCCAGTACCCCATCTTTTTTGTAATAAAAACCTCCAACTGGCATATGACCCAGTTGGACCATTTTTAGTACCTCACTCTTTTTCTAAAGCAGTGTGATTCTCAAAGTTGAGTGTGCATCAGATCCATCTGATGGGCTTGTTAAAATGTAGATTATCTGGCCTCACCCTTCTATCAAATCCCCTGATGATCTGATGTTGATCTGGGGAAACTGGTCTAAGGGATGGATATTTAATCAAGCTAGTCTAATCTGAGTTCTTATCTGGGATTTTCATACTGGAGGTAGGAAAAGAAGCTAGCTGCTTCTGGTCACAAAGCTATAAGGATGTGAGGTCTGAACTGCCACGTACCCCTGCCATGCAGAGAAGCGAGTTCAAGAGAATAAATCTAACAGAGGAGCAAAGTCAAGAGATGGAGAGCACCAGAGCCCTTGATTCAGTCATCCCCTAGGCCTGCGGTCACCAACTGGTGGTCCGCAGACCACTGGTGGTCCACAAGGTCCAAACGATTGGTGACCGCTGCTCTAGGCCAAATCTACCACTGCCTTCTCACAGTATATGTGGCTCAATAAATTTCCCACCTAAAGTTAGTATTTTTAGTAGATCAGGCTTTTCTCTAACTGTAAACTTGCTCACAACCTCCTTCCATAGATAGTTATCTGAAAGCTGTAGTCCAGGGGTGACAGATTTCTGGCCCATGGACCACTTTGACCCACAGATATGATGTTGCCAAACTTAAAATTGAATGCCTTTAGCATACACATCCCAGTTTTCAAAGGTTCCTACTTCTTATTGTCTTACTAGAGGCCTGGTGCACAAATTCATGTACGCGTGGGGTCCCGCAGGGTGGCCTATGGAGTTTAGGCCCCAGATCGCACCCCCAACCTCACAGCCCCAGGTCACGTCCCCATCCCCGCAGCCTCACCTGGCACTCTGCAGTGGCCTGGTGCTGCCCCCTCACCTCCACCATCCCGTCCGCAGGGCGATTGTTCAGGCCTGGGCCCCCTGGTCAGCTCCCTCAGTGCCTGGGAGGTGGGCGGCGTCAGCACTCCCCACCACCGCTGCTGGTCGCCGTTTGTGGGACAGTCAATGGGGCGATCGGGCCCCTGCTCGCACCCACCTTGGCCTGGTGCCGCCCGCTCACCTGCTCCACCATCCTGCCACAGCCCTGCTCTCATTGGGGCCCATGCAGGCCGGCAGTGCCTCCACTGCTGCCCTGCTCCCAGCACCATGTTGCTGACACCCGCCGTGTTCCGCACGTCATAGCAAGCAGTCAATCTTCTGGTTGAGCAACCACCCAAAGGGACAATTTGCCTATTAGGCTTTTATTATGTAGGATACCAAACCTCTTCTAGCATATGGTTTGCTGCCCCTTAAGCCTCAGTCCAGGCCTGAGTCGCTATATCTGTTCAGGCCTCACTTCTTGTCTCTGGAGTAGCTGACCAGACTCTACCTATCCATCTGGGGATTAGAACATGCCTTTTCTTCCAATAGCCCTTGATCAAATACTGTTGCTTACGGGTTGCCTTTTTTTTTTTTTCTTTTGATTTTATCGAAGTTAGATCCTATCCCTACCTCAGGAAGCCTAGTGGCCTGGGGAAACTGCTACACAGACATATGCTCTGTGTGTTTCAAGCCAAGAGTTTCTAGTGTTTGAGTATTTAGCCAGTACCTTGAGAGTGGCCTAAGAGACTATAAATCAGATCCAACTTTTAAATTGATCATTTTAAGCTCAGCCAGCAGTTTAGCAAAGTGTGGGCTTTAGAGTTCCACTGCCTGAGTTCAAATCATTATGCTGCAAAGTAACTAGGTGATCTTAGGCAAGTTATTTAACCTGTTTCCGTTTTCTCATCTGTAAAATGGCAATAATAGTCCCTACTTCATAGTGTGGTTATGTGGATTAGAACCATGTCAAGTGCTTAAACTAGCAACTGGTAAATAATGAGCATTTGATATTAGCTATTTTTCTTCCACCCAGAGCATATAGTGTCTGGTGTTCAGGGGTATTTGTTAATGATGTGAAGAAAAACAAGACAACCCAGTCCAGTCATTTGTGAGGTGTTAGCTTTGACGTGTCTGATTAAACTTGAATGTCAACTTTAAGAAGTCCATCGTGACCTTTAGTAATTGTATATCTTCCCAGAGGAAGGACTGTATTACATTTTGTCATTTGACAGTTGATTTTATGCAGTGGAGGCAATTCATAGATTGCTAACTTAGAAGTGAATTTTTCAAGCCCCCAAATGAGGCTCCTTGTTTGTGGACTCACCCTGTTGGGCAGTAGTGAACTTTGCACCAGGTTTCCAGGAGTTATGCTAACCCAAGCAGAAAGACACTTTCTAGCGTTGGAAAGCTACCTCTGGGGACGGGGGTGAGGAGTTCCCATTTGCTACATGGTTTTCAGAATCCAGGTACCTCTCATTTATTACTGCATTAGTGTGATGGTGCTAAGGACATAAGGAAACAGTTGTTGAAAAGGCACACTGTTAGCTTTAATTTTTAAACAAATGAGAAATTGTCTATTCCCCATCATTTTAGAAGAAATAAACTTGGGAGTAACTCCAGGAAAAAGTGTCCTTGGATTTTATTCCTCTGTTGAATGTAGTCACAGGCTAGAGTTTTCTAAAACCTCCTGGTGCTGTTCTTCCGTTGCCGGGAATCGCCCATCTGGACCTCAGCCAAGTCTTGGGTTGCTGTTGGCCCTGCAGGGTCCTGTCTTTGCTGTCGGGTCCTGGCTTTTTGCATGACGATAGAGGTCTTGGAAAGACTCCCATTCTGACTTGAGAGATAAGGAACAGGGAATCCTGCCAACACATGAGAGAACTGATAGGGAGCAGCACACTGCTGAAAGCCAGCCAGCCAGCCAGCCCAAGGCCTGTGATCAGTGAGAGGCAAAGGTAGACTTTCCGTTGTCAAGGGCCTGTTCAGGTCATGTTACACAGTTGCTACTTCCTAACAACTGAGTTCCTCTGTGTGACACAGAAGGCAGACTTGCCCCAGATGAAGATTATTTGCTCTCTGGGTATCCTGGGCTATTGTCGGGGCCCCTGATTGAGGAAGCCTATCATTTCTGGTTAAGTTTTGGCAAAAAGTACAGAGTTATGTATCTGTTGCCTCATTTTGGAGATGAAAACCCACCAACAGATTTGACCAGAGTTAGAATTCGAACTGTTGACAGCAGGAAAGAGAGTAATCTAGTCCAAATTACTGGTTTTATAGGGTCTGTGATTTTCCTAAAGTTACTCTGAAAATCAGTAACAAAGCAGGGGCTACAATTCAAGTCTTATTTTTAGGCCAAAACTCTCCACCTCACAGGCTGCCTATCCAGGGCAAATGTGCTGGAAAAGTCTTTAAGAGAAGTAACCAGAAATGGCTCAAAGAGACACAACACAGTGAGAAGCCCATAATGGAATTTTCACCTTCAAAGGCCTCTGCACAGGATATGGTGTCAAGACACCCAATATGGTCACCCTTCACTCTCCTCCACATACATGTTTTCACAGACTATCTCAAGCTGCAGCTGGGATAAAGGAGACAAGATCCACTGATTTCTCTTATCAGCGAGACTGCAGCCAGGGCAGCAGACAGAAGTAAAGGTGACGTAGGCTAATTAATGAAGCCGAGCAAGAAAACAGCAACAGACACTGACAAGGAAACCATCTGGCTAAACTTTAAAGTACAAGCAGAAGCACCTAAAATAAAGACTGAAATAAAGCTTTTTATAAATTCTTTTGCAAATTATATTTGGTATCTATGGCCAGTACTGTTTTTATACAACAGCAGGTAGAGTTCTTCTAGTATGTGGGGAAGCCACTAAATGCTATCCTCTCAGCAGTCTGGTTCTAGTCACCTCTGACCCTGCCATGCCCAGTCACCTAGAAACAAACTGGTCTCCCAGCACCCAGGCTTTGGAGGAGAGAGAGCTTGCAAAGGGCTGCTCTTTGGAGAGCATTCTTTTCTCTAGTTCTAACAAAATGAGAAGAAAAAAAACGTGTAGCATTTCTGCTGTGACAGTACTAAATGCAAAGGAGGAGCTTGAAGGAGGGTTTTCTGCTTTTCTTTCCCTAATGAGAAAATGCCTATAACCCATTCTTCATTCAGTGTCAGTCAAAGGAGCTGGTTGACTGTACATCAGTAGATTAACCCACCCAGCCACTGGCAGATGCTCGAAAGTGTTTGCTAAATACAGCAGTGCTGGAAGATTGGGAAAGTTGCCTATGGTCCTTCCCTTAAAGAAATGGCATTCATGTATTTGAGGAGTCACATGTTCATAGATGAGTATTTTTACTGTGCCCATGATTTTTCTAGGGAAATGGTTAAATGAAGTATGCTGTCATGAGATTGTGAATGGTACAATTTGGTGTTGGTTACTGAACTTGAGTTCTCATTTTAACCGTCCCAGAAGTTGCAAACGAAGGTGCTTTTAGAGATCAGAAAGATAAGTATTTAAAGTAGCTTCTACTCAGCTCCAACTGATTGTTGCCTTATTGCCTTATGGTAATGAGGCCCCGTGTTGCCAGATTGTGTTTTTTTTTAATTAGAGGTCAGAAACCAGACTTATTTGTGAAATCTCCCCATTTTTAAATGTTGTTAACTTATTCTAAAAAATTTTTAAATATCATGTTGTTCAAATAAAACATATCTGGGCCATATGGTTTCTGATCCAAACTTTCTGCCCTAAGAATTCAAGCAACACATATTTTACTGAAATACTAGTAGAGGTTGCATGTTCTCTTTTAAGTATAAGTTTTATTATTTAAATATCTCTTTTCTCTTAACTGAAAAAAAATTAAAACATATAAAATATGCCAAGAATTGCCATCCTATTTCTAATGAAAATGCTGTTAGTAAATAAATGTACCTCAGAATGAAGTACAGAAGACTTTTTAAATAATTCCCAATGGTTTCAATCTGAGAGCCTTCCCCCCCCCCCCCCCCCCGCGATCCCCAACTTCATGGCACAGGAAGAGCCACACAGGTCCCTTTCTGTCAGTCCTCGGCATCCCTATACCTTACTGGTGGAGACTCATTTCCTACAGATGGGTCCCAGTGAGTTATCTCACTAAATAGACATGTTTGCTTTTTTAAGATTGGACAGATACAAAGGGAGTTAAAACAAAGTGTAAAAAGTAAGATAGTGAGTGTCTATGTGCAACCCCGACGCCTTGAAGCCTGAGGTGCAGACCGTCCTGAGGGTCTTTCCAGCCCTGGAAGCTGAGACCATGCTGAAACTTGAAAAGCAGTTTGACCTTTGGCAGCATACAGATTTACCTCCTGATCAGTGTGGGTTAAAGCAAAGATTACAGGTGGTTGGTTGGTGGTTTTTTGAAAAGCCAACTATGATCCCATCATTGTATTTCTAAGTAAAATGTAAACTGTTCATACATTCTCTTAAACATCACAGTGAAAAACAAGTACCCGTATATGTGATAGGGCAGGCAGAGGGCTCCACCTGCTCTGTCCTTGGCAAAGGACCTTGGCCACACAGGTGAAAATGCAGGCTTGGCTTCTTCACGGATACTCATGTCGTGCCATCCCACTGGAGCACCAGTGGACCCCAAAGGCAGGGCAGGGGGTGGGGATCAGTTTTGAAATGTTTCCAGGTGCTCTGTCCAGCTATCCGTGTGCCAGCTTGGGAGTGCCACACCAGACTACAGGGACACTGATGAGACCACAGCTCTGCTTACATTCTCTAGAGAAGACTTGGCTTGGAGTGTGGCTGCCTGGATTCGGAAATGTGTCCTTGACTCCATAGAGTAATTCTTGTAGTTTTGCCTGGAAGAGACCAGAGAATCAGACACATGAGGCTGCTGTAGAAAGTGCTTTTTCTTCAGTCTGAGCTCTGGGAGCCCACCAGTCAAGGAAGGGTTGTAGAGGTCTAAATCTCTATCTCTGTCTAGAGAAAGTTGGGTGGTCTGCCAATAGGGGTTAGCAGAAAGGCTGTGTAGCCCCTCACCCAGACATCATGCCCTCTGGAACCCTCTTGGTCCTGATCAGTCCCTAGACTTGATGTGTCAAGAGATAGATCTATGGCCTGGAACATAGGGAACCAGGGTCTTCACACAGCCCTATGGCTGACTTGAGAGTGATCCTGGGCAACTCACTTCCTGCTTCTGGGATTCTAATTCTTCATTAGTGAATTGAGAAGGAAGCCTTCCCACGCTAGGTGAGAGCTGGGCTCCTGGGGACGAGGGCCCAGACTCTGGACTGCCTTACTGCGCTTGCCAGCACCCTCCCTCACTGATGCCTGGGCTCTGCCCCCAGCCAGGGCTAATCAAGCCTTACTTGGCAGTTTCCAAGAGTTTGACAGCCTCTTCATTTCTGCCTTGCTCCATAAAGAGCAGAGCCAGCTCCAGCAGGGCATTTGGGATCAAGTAGTGGTCATATTTAATCTTCTTTTCGCTGTGGGAAAGAGGAGGACATGGCTTATAGGCTCGCCCTTGAAACATCCTTCAGGCTTCTCCTAGGCCTTCCCCAAATGGGAGGATCCAACCCATGCTCTCAAGTGGGGTTTCCAGCTCTGAATTCTGATTTGGGAAGGTTCCCACTACCTGGCCCTAGGAAGGTTTAGGATCCACAGCAGAGCCTTCCAGACCTCTGTACCTGGGACCCAACTTGCTATAACCTATGGCTCATGTCATATCCTTGGCCACTTCCACCTCAGTCCTGAACCCTCTTTTTCCTGGTTGAATTATTTATTACTAGAGGCCAGTGCATGAAAATTCATGCACTGGAGGGGGTGGTCCCTAAGCCCAGCCTGCCCCCTCTCACAGTCTGGGAGCCTTTAGGGGCAGGAGGTGACCTGATGATTACAGGAAGGTGACGCCCCCATCACACCTCTGCTGCTGCCACTGTCAGCAGTGCCAGCTTCGGTTGGCCCTGGTTACCTGAGCCTCTGGCTGTTGTGGGTAGCTGGGCAGTCACCATTCCAGGCTTGCCTGTGCCTTGGGCCGGCCCTGGGCAGCTGGGGGGCTGAAGGGACTGGGGACCTCCAGAGGCAGGTGTGTGGAAAGGCACCTTGCTGCATGCCTGCAACCCTAGCAAGGCTGAGGGAATTGGATGCCACCATCTTGTGGCTGTGGGTGTCACCATCTTTGAGGGCATGGCAGTCAATTAGCATATTCCCTCCTTATTGGCTGCCATCTTTGCAATGGCATGAGGGTCAATTAACATATTCCCTCTTTATTAGGATATTGGGAAGTGTCCTGTCTCCAATCTGGCCCCTCTAACCTACCCACCATGCTATCCCAGAACTACCCTTTTAGAACCCAGATCTGCTCTGCTTGGTATCCTTCCTCCCTCTTTTCTGTCTACAGGATAAAAGTTAGTCTTGTAAGCAAAACAGCCAGACCCTTTGTAGTCTAGGTGCGCCCCTTTCCCCTTATTTTGTCTGCAACTCTTTTCCGCTATAATTTCACCCAGGCAGGAAAAGCCTAATCACTGTCCCTCCAACCTCAGGCATATCTGTGCCAACCATTTGCACATGCTGTCCCTACTCCACTTAAAACTACTCCTTCATTGCTTTCTCTGCCCAATAAGCTTCACAATTTAACTGGCAAGCTTGGAAAACCTTTCCTGGTATCTTGAATTAGGTTTAGGTCCCTCCTCGGGACACCTGCTGCCTTTTCTGCTTCCCTGTGCCATGGCCCTGATCATACCAGATTGAGTTGCCTGTAGTTGATCTGTAACATTTATAATCCACAAGGGCAGGGCAGGGTTGGTGAATTACAAACTCCAGGGGCACCATTAACACAAAATTCAATGTGGATAGGCTCCTGTAGTTGAGCAGTCCGGCAACCCTGCCAGATGAGGTCTGAATGATCTGTGCCCTGCAAGGCCCTGGCACAGAGTAGACACTAGTATACATGTAGTGCCTAGGGGGGAGGTACTGGAGTGCACAGGAGGGAGAAGCAGCCCTGAAAATTCTACCCAGGAGAATCAGGCCTCAGTAGCCATCTGGATTGGGAGCAGCCACAGAGGCACTTACTTGGCAGAGATGCTCCTGAAATTCTCCTCAGCCTCCTGGACACGGCCCAGGTATTTCAGACACAGGCCTTTCAGCAGCTTCACCAAGCACTCATCATCCACTGAGTACTCATTCTCTGAGAACAGGGCAGTGAGAGGAGAAAACAGGCTTGTTCATTTCTGCAACGGTCACTCAAGGAGTCCCTACTCTGTGCTGGGCCCTGAGGACACAGAGGTGCCTCACACATGGTCCCTGTACACCTCAGGGAGCTCACATCTGGGAAGGAAAGACATACTGAGACAAGGACAATACAGTGGAATCAAGGCTGCTTGAAGGAGGCCCAGGGACTGTGGTAGCCCATCTGAGGCCTTGACTCAACCTGGGGGACAAGAGACAGCTTGGAGGAGCTGTCGTTGAAGCTCAGTCTAGAAAGACACACCCCCAGTAGGAGGTGTGCAGGAGGCAGCTGATCGATGTTTCTCACTGATGTTTCTAACTCTCTATCCCTCCTCTCCCTTCCTCTCTGTAAAAAATCAATAAAACTTTTTAAAAAAGAAAGAAAGGCAAAGGTCAGTTACCAGGGTAGAGAAAGAAGGATGGACATTTTTGGTAGAGGAAAATTTCAACTGCAAGTCCTGTGGTCTGACCCAGCCTGGCAGATTTAAGGGCCTGGGGTAGTCACCTGGGCCCTTTTCCAGCATCTCTTCAGCTTTGGTGATAATCTCAAGTATCCCATCTGTGAGTTCAGGCTGCTTCCCAATCACAGCGTAGCCATTCCAAATGTACATCATTTCCTGAAGGTAGGGGAGCAAGTCAGTCCTAGGTTTCTTCAATGGGGTCTCAATTTCCCCATCTGTAAAATGGGCAGCTCAGATCAGAGGATCACTAAAGGCCCTTACAAGCTTCTAAATATTGGAGAAATAATTTACCTCAGCACTTCAGTATTTCCAATAGTTTAAGACTGTGTCACTTCTCCTGTTCCCCCAAGGCGTTAGGCTTGAGTTCCCATCATGAAAACTATGAAACACCCTGATTTCTTTTTCTGCCTTGACTTCTAGGAAGCTCAGAATACTAACATGTTCATTCATAGTAATTTTGTTGCTTAGGTTAGCATTTTCTAAACTATGAAGTAATAGATGTGGAAGTGATTTGTATACATAAAGTTCTAGAAAGACATTACTCTTATGTTCTTGTTACGTTCCTGAGAGGGAATTTAAGTTTAGACCAGTGTTTCTGAAGATCATAATGTGGTTCTAAGTTAGCAAATGTTCCATTAAAAAAAAAAAAAATCCAGGGCCAAATGAGTTAGGAAAAAAACGTATTCAAGCTTCTTGAGGTTTATCTTGCTGATTGGTATATAAAAGCTCCAAGGTCTACATTATATGCTCTTTGTTTAGACAGTCTTACCTAATAAATTTCAGAAGTTATTTTACGCATAAATGGTATTTTCCAGATTATAATTTGGGAAATTCTCTACTAAATTTTTGGTATAGGTGCTTCCCCAACCCTTCCTTACAACACCCTCCCTCCCCATTTGGTGACAGTAGTTTTACTTTATAAAATATTTCTAAATAGAGATAGTCAGGATACAAGTTCTAAATACATTCTATAAATATTGAATGCTTTGATTTATAAAGTGTCTAACATTTTATCAGCTGATTCTCATAACTGTTCTATGAAATGGGCAAACTATATGTTACTCCATTTTATATGAAGGAAGGGGGCCCTACCCAAGGTCACACATTAGTGAATAGTAGATTCAGGACCAATGAAAGGTCTGTGAGGATCTTTCCTACTTCTCTGATGCCTGCTAAAATCATGCATGGGATTAGCATCATAACAGTGATTCAGAACATGGTCTCAGAAACCAGACTATTTGGGTTCAAATCCTGACTCTAACTCACTAGCTGTGCAACCTGGACAAGTTATTTTATCTTTCTACTTATACCTTATTCACTTATTGGATATCTTTACACTTTTATTATCTATTAGGACTTAGTATCCCATCTATAAAATGGGAACACCACCAGCACCTTCTCAGAGGGTTATTGTGAGGCTCAAATGAGGCCATGGGCCATGGGTGTGAGTAACCTTGAACACAGCTATAAATAACAATGTCGGCTATTACTATTTCAGAGCTGACTATACCACAGTTCCAGGGCTGAGGGCTCAGAAAAGTTCAGTCCATTGATGGAAACAGTATAAACAACAATCACGTGACAAGACTGAAACAAGCGGGTATGCCTGGCGACAGGGTGTGGGCTGTCTAGGAGGGCCCCCCCTTCCTCCAGACCAACACTTCCTCAGAGGCAGGGCTGGCTCAAACTCCTCTGTCCCCTATCCCAGGTGAACTGTGAAATCCTCTCCAGGGCCCTGAGGCATGAAGGTCTTTCCCCCTCATCTACTTCTGGGCCCATAGTTGTACCCCTGGCTCTCAGCTAATCCCTGTAATTCCAAACAAATACAATCCCAAAAGACCCTCCTACCCACCAGAGCAGGGATTGGCAATGAGATGGGTGTGGGAGCGAGGTAGCGCCTGGACTTCCGGATGGCAAACTTCTCTGTGGGTAGAGATTTCCCAGCTATCTTGAGTTTCAGGCCTGGCACAGCCCTGCAAGAGAGATGAGGAGGGTGGAGGAAGGTGAGAAAAAGCAAGAGAGAACTGAGAGTTCCCAGACTGCCAAGCAGCTGCTTAGCACCTCTCTGGGCCTCAGTTTCCCCATTTATATGATGATAGTGTTGGACTCACAGCCTACATCTTGTTTCACAGGCCTTGACCCAAGACCTGACCACTTCCTGTGGGTAGGCAAAGGGCTCCTTCACACCAGCTGGCAGAGGAGAGAATATACACAAATGCCCAGGCCTGTTCTGCCTTCTAGCTGTCTCTTCTCCACTCCCCAGGCTCCATTTCCAGAGGGGCTGACCCCATTTCACAGGAGAGAACTAAAACCCCAAGAAAGGGAGGGACTTGCCCAAGACCGCACATCTGGAAGTTTTAATTAGCTTTTACCATAGGCAGTTGTGGCCGCCTCAGCTGTTTCCAAGGGCACAGTAAAATGTGGTATGCAGCTAAGTAAGCCTCCACATCTGGGGCCTCACCCACCCAGCTCCATCCCACCTTCCGATTTCTGCCACAGTCACGGGGTGTGGCTGTGACCCTCAAGCCTGAGCTGCCCAGAAACAACTGGACCTAGTTGTAAGCTCCCCTACCGAACACCGCCCTGCTTATTCACAACAAAACTTCTCTGGACTGTTTTCTCCTTTCTAAAATGAAGATAATGATATGGAGAACAGAACTGTCACCCCACAACATGCCTCTCTGGCATAAGGATTGTTTTAGGCTGGTTATTTTTAAGAAATAGCAGACACAGGAAAAGCTCTTGAAAACCTAGAAGTTACCTTTTTTTTTAATCTTTATTGTTCATATTATTACAGTTGTTCCTCTTTTTTCCCCCCATAGCTCC
>PVJC01033758.1:5170-19298 GCA_004026665.1 Murina feae
CCCCCCCAGGCCCCTGCCAGGCCCACCTGCTCCCTGCCAGAAGCAGCACCTTGGCCCCGCTCAGCCCTTTGCCCAGGAGCTCCCGCACCACCTCCTGGATGATGAGGGCACCCATGAAGGCATATTCATCTGCAGGAAAAGGGGCTGTCTTCACAGGGGGCCTCGACAGAGAGCGAGGCCTTCTACTCCCAGGTGGGGAGGAAGAGGGGTGCTGGCTGGGGGCAGGGGGCTGCTGGGGGGTTGGGGGAATAGGTTCACTGGGGGGGAGGGGGTAAGGTGTGTAGGACAGTGCTGGGGGCCCCTCCCCATGGGCATCCCCATGGGGCCTGGCCAGTCCTGGACAAGCAGGCAGCACCCTGGGGTGCTGGTTAGAGGGAGTTACAAGGTGAAGGCCTGCATCCTGGGAGCTGGCTCCTCCCTCCCTGCCTGTCTGGTGGCTGGGGAGGGGGAACAGAGGGAGGGCAAGGGACTCACTCTTGTCCAACTTGGGTGAAGCCCCACTCCAGACGTCACTGGAGCAGTAGGGGATGAAGCTGCAGGAGAGGACAGTGAGCCGCCAGTGCACCATGCCCCTCCCCTCCCGCCCCTCCGGGTCCCTCCCAGCCCTGGAAAGACTCCCCTGCGAAGGACCCCCCAAGCAGGACAGGCCCCCCTTACACCATGTTGGCGTTCCACCAGTGGGGATTTTCCTCGGGCTGCGAGGACAGGATCCCGGTGCCTGTGGAGAGAGGACAGAGTCAGCCAGTGGGGCGTGGGGGTACCTACTTGGTCCCCACAAGGTGGCTGGGGGAGTGGGAAAAGAGCGGTCCTCCTGGCCAGGATGCCCAGCCTGTGTGTGACCCCTGGATGTGGCCCTCGACCTCCCCCCACTCCAGCCGCTGCTGGATCCGGGGATGCCCGTGTCCCTGCGCCCCCCCTCCCCCGTGAGCCCTGGGCATTCCCCGTGGGAGCAGCAGCCTGGGCGAGAGGGCGTGCACCCTCCCTTTGGGAGTCAGGGGGGGCGCGGGGGGCGCAGGGGGCGCGGGCGGCGGGGAGGGGAGGCCCCTGGGTGCGGGCGGGCAGGGGGCGCCCCACCTGTGCGCGTACGCGGCCAGTCCTTGGAGCTCATGAGGCGCCGCAGCGTGTTGTACCGGGAGTCGCAGTTCTCGCGGTTGAAGCAGTACCAGCCGCCTGTGGGCGCAGCACGGACCCTCAGGCCCACGGCCTGGCCCCGCCGCCCGCCGCCCAGCTCCCCGGTTCCCCACCGCTCCCGGGACGCACCTTCCAGGAAGAGCAGCCAGCGCCGGCTGCCCTTGGACTCCTTCAGGTAGTAGCTGCGGGGAGGCATCCACCTGTCGCCGCGCCGGCCGCACGGGGGCGCCCGCGGCCCGACCCGCACCGCGCACCGGCGCGCCAGGCCCGGGAGGGGGCGCCAGCGGGACAGGGAAGGGCCGCGAGGGGCGGTGTGGTCCGTGGAAAATCCCCACGGCCCACCCCGCGCGGGGCCGGCTGGCAGCCGGGCGCAGGGGAGGGGGGGGAGTGCGGTCGCCCGGACTTGGGACCCTCCCTCCAGGGACACACGCGGTGGCACTCGGGGTGCGCAAAGGGCCCTCGTGGAGGAGGGTGCGCGGGCTGGCGGAGGCGGGGGGCTGGGATGGCCGGTGGGATGCAGGGCGAGGGCACTCACACGCGGGGTTGCAGGCTCCCTCCTGAGGCCTGACCCAGCGTCCCATTCCGCGAGGGGGCGCCCCAACTCCTCCCCACCCCCAGCCTCGCATCCTTCCTTTTTCCTCTTTCGGAGCTGTCGCTCCCTACGTCCTTTTGCACCACCTGCTCTCCTCCCTGGTCCTCTGCTGGCTGCCCCACCCCCCAACCCCACCCCCCGCGGCCTGGGTAGCAGCGGGGAGCCTCCTGAGCTGAGCTGGGGTGGGGGTGGGGGTGCAGCCGGGCTCTCCCCGCCCCGCGTCGCCTCCTCCTGTTGGAGCCGAGGCCACTCGAGGGCTGCCATCTCCCCGCCCCGGGGCCGAAGGACACAGCAGAGGGTCTGGGCACCGATGGCCGAGGGGTCAGTGGCCAGGCTGGCCCGGGACCAGGGCTCCAAGCCTGTCCCCACCCCCTCGCGGAGCCCGGCGGACCGAGGTCAGCACCTCCCGAGCCCGATGGGCGCCCTCTCCCCGGGGGGACGGGAGCTGCCACGGCCGGTGGGGAGGGTCCCGCGCAAGGACGCCTGGCATCAGAGCGGGGACCAGGCGGCCTGGAGCCGGCGGGGCCACGGGCAGGGGCGCCGGGCAGGACAGTCGGGCGGAGGCGGCTTACCCGGCGGGGCTGCCGTCGTTGCAAGTCACCGACGTGTTGAGCAGGAGGTGCAGGCGCAGGTCCTCGTTGAGCTGCTGCGCGGAGCAGGGGTACAGCGACTGCGCCAGGCTCTTCACCTGCGCCATGAAGCTGTCCATGTTGCCCTCCACGGCCGTGAAGTCCAGCGGGAAGCTCTCCACGGGCGCTCCGGCCGCGGGCACCGCCTCGGCGGCTCGCTGCTGCGGAGGCGGTTGCTGGCCGCGGCGCCGCCAGGTCTTCCTGCCCTCGCCGCCCCCGGCCCCGTGCAGCAGGCCCAGCAGCAGCAGCAGCGCGCGCGCCCCTCGGCCCATGGCCACCTGCGGGGAGCGCGCGGTGTGAGCGGCGGGGTGGGGGGACGCCGGGCCGGGGCGTCGTCGGGGCTGCGGGGCGCCGGCCGCGCGCGCCAGCCACCTCGCCCGGCTCCTCGCGCTGGGCCCGGCCGGGGAGGCGCGGGGGTCGGCGTCGAGGCTCTGGGGCCGGCCGGACGCCTTGGCCTGGGTGGCTCGGGCTCCGCGCAGCCGGCCGCGGGCGGCGCAGGGTCTGCTCCGCTGGCTCCCGCCCGCGCCAATGAGCGGCGGGGGCCGAGCCTGGGCGTAGTTTGCGGGGGCCGCGGCGGCCCGGGTGCCCGCGCGTTAGATGTGCCGCCGCCGCCGCCGCCGCCACCGCCCGGGCCCGGGGGAGGGGGAGGGGACCGCGCTCGCTCTCTTCTTGGCGGAGGCATCGCCTTTTCTTCCCAAACCGCAAGCCTGACGGAGGGGCCTGGACTACCCCGCCGCGGCCGCCGGAGGCGCTCCCGGCTCGTCTCCGTGGGGGGCAGCGCGCCCCGCGGCCCCGGCGGCTCCATGGCAGGGGCCAGCTCGGCGCCGCTGCCTCCACCCCGGGGCGGCGGGAAAGGAGTGGGGCTCCTCCGAGCCGGAGGGGTGGGGGGTGAGGAAGCGGGAAAGGGGGGGGAGGACTCCGCTCAGCTGGCCCGCACCCGACGGGCGAGGGCGCAGGATGAGCGCCCTCACCTGAACCCCTGGGGTCCGCTCACCCCTGCTGCCCAGATCCGGGGTGTAGCCCAAGAGCACCCCGGGACCCGGCCCACGACCCCACCCCGAGCGACTCGGAGACCCCGGCTCACCGGCCCCGCGCCCTGGCTCCTCGGGTCGCTCGCCTGCACCCTGCCCGCTGGCGCGCCCGCCCCGGCTGCCGCCCTCTGGAGCTGGCGCGGGGCCGCGCAGACTTTTATCCAGCGGGGCCCCCGGGATCAAAGCGACGGCGGACACGGGGCTCCGAGTCGGGGGCCGTCAGCGCCGCGCGGAGGCCTCCCGAAGAGCGGACAGGTGTGGCCCGAGGCCGGGCGCCCCAGGCGACGTGCGGGAGGGACGGGGAGCCCTTACTCGGCGCCGCGGAGGGTTCCTCTGCCCGGCTCCGGGCGGGTTTCTGGGCGGCCCCGCGGAGGCGCTGGTACCGGAGGGGGCGCTGCCATCTGCCGAGGTCCCCCGTGCGCCCTGGCTGCTCGCTCCGGGCCCCGGACCCACCGACCTCCCGCTGCGCCTGCGCTGGGGTCGGGGCGAGGACCGAGGGGCTGCGGGTTGGGGCTCAGCTCAGGGACCTCCACTGACCATGGTACCTGCCCCCCGCCTCACCTGCCCAGCGCACCGCATGCACGTAGCGCGGTGGAGATTCCTTGCCAGGAACCGAAGTGGGGGAGGGCGGTGTTGACTTGGAGGTCTTTGCCCTGTTGGGCAGGGAGACCAGAGAAAGAAGCATTCGTTCATCCTCCCACCGCCCTGTGGCACCCCTCTGCCCCTTCCCTCCGGCCCGTGCCCGTGGGTGTCACTAGACACACTCAAAGCTAGGAAGCAGGGCCCTGGCCGGTGTGGCTCAGTGAATAGAGTGCAGGCCTGCGGACCAGAGGGTCCCGGGTTCCATTCCGGTCAAGGGAGCAGGGTTCCTGCGGGAGGCAACCAACCAATCCCACGTTGATGTCTCTCTGTCTCTCCCTCTCTCTCTCTCTGAAAATCAGTGGAAAATACCCTCAGCTGAGGATTAAGAAAAAAACAGGAATCAGCCTTACCTTTCGGGATGAAAGCTGGACCAGGGCAAGCCTTTCTGGGCCCCTCCTGAGGCCAGGTGGGAGTGGGTGGGCTGGGTCCCCTGGACGGCACCCAGTCCCTCTGGAGCAGGAGGTCGGAGGCAGCCGGGCTATAGCAGCAGCTAGTCTGGCCCTGCCTTTGTAGTCATCCTGCGGGCAGGGCCCCTTTGGCCCCGAGCGCTGAGTGATGAGCTGAGATTAGGAAGTTACAACACCCACCCTGCACACACCCAGCGGGCAGGGCCTGAGAGAGAGCGCGCGTGAGGTGCAGTGATGGGAAACCTCAGCGCCTAAGGCTGCAGTGCCCTGGGGGTCAGCCGGGTAGGACCGTTCCTGCTGGGAAGGGCAGGCCCTCCCCCGCAGGCACCTTGGGGCAGCTGCATCCATTTTCCTGATGAGGAAACTGAGGCTCCCAGAAGCTGACCTAAATGCTGAGGCTGAGCTCCATTTATTCGGAAATGCACACTGGCCTCCCGCCTGTTCTCAGGCCAGAGCCCAGGCCGTGCTCAGGACTGACGTGAGCCCAGGCCCCCTCTGGAGGGGTCTCCCTACCCGTTTGGACCCAGGCATCGAGGAGAACCCTCTAGGAGCCGGCGATGCCAAGGCCCTGACAGGGGAAGGCTGCTCCCAGCAGATGGCCGGGCTGCGGAGGGCTGTCCTGGACACTGACCTGGCTCTGAGCCACTTCCTGGCCAGCAGATCCTGGATGAGGCCTGTGACCTCTCTCTGTGCCTCCATTTCCGCTTCTTTAAAGTGGTGCAGTGCTGCTGCCACTCCCCGCCCCCCCCAGAAGGCCCTGTGGGATTAGGGGAGCCCATGCGTGAAAGTGCTCAGCCCAGCCGGGCAGGACGGCGGCTGTGACTGCCAGCGATGTCCCGGGGCCAGGGAAGAGCACGCGTATTATATTCCCTGGCGTTCGCTGGGATGCGATTTAGCCCGCACATTGGGTCCAAATGAGTTCCTGTTTGGTTTGATTCAAGATACTAGCAGAAGCCCGGCTGGCTGGCTCAGGGGCTGAGCATTGGGCTATAAACCAGGAGGTCAGGGTTGGATTCCCAGTCAAGGCACAGGCCCAGGTTGCAGGCTCCATCCCCAGAGTGGG
Organism: Murina feae; assembly: GCA_004026665.1. NCBI lineage: Eukaryota > Metazoa > Chordata > Mammalia > Chiroptera > Vespertilionidae > Murina > Murina feae. The sequence continues at coordinate 10,666 of PVJC01033758.1, forward strand.
GTGTGTAGGAATCAGCCGATCCATGATTCTCATCATTGATGTTTCTCTGTCTTCCTCTCCCTTTCTCTCTGAAATCAATAAAAATACATTGAAATACAAACAAACAATGCAGTCTACCACAGGGCCAGACCAGTGATGGCTGCCGGAATGGACACAAGGCCAGCAGGATGGCAGGTGACCGGGGAGGGGGGTGGTGGAGCTCGGGCAACTCTCCTGGGAAGTGGGACATCTTCTGTGCCCCACTGCTCATTAGATAGTGGGCCGCACATGAGGGATGCTGTGGCCCAATTTCTGCCCCCAGGGCCTGGCTCTGCCCCTGCTGGGTCTGAGGCTGGGCTCTGAACCATTTCCTCCCCTGTACCTGCCTCACAAGGTCTCAGGAGCATGGAGTGAGGCAGGATGGGCAAGGGCAGTGAGAGGTGCTGAATCATGTGTTTACTCTTGGGCGGATGCTGGCCATCCCTCGGGGACCAAGGGGGACGAGGTCCCTGGCACTCAGGGCTGGTGGAATGTCTGGGGGGGGACGGACACTCAGCCTGGGGGACGAGGAGCAGGAACAATGTCCCAGGGTGCCGTGCGGCAGTGGGACGCGGAACCGGCCTTCTCTGTCCAGACCCCCTCCATGACTGCCCCATCCAGGGTGGCTTCCATGTGGTTCCTGCCTCTCTGCTTCCCAGTTCCCGTTAGGTTTGGCGCCAGGTGCCTCTGGCTGAGCTTCTGCCCTTGTGCGTGCCCAGCTGCAAGGAAGTCTGGGAAAAACGAGAGCTCAGAGGGGCTCTGCCTTTGTAGGAGGGCATCCTAGGTCTAGGACTAAAGTGCAAGGCTGCTCCCCAGGGCATGAAGCCATGGGGGGGAGGGAATCAGGATCCCAGGCCAGCAGAGAGTTAACCCCCGGGAGTGTGGTCCTCCTGACACGTGCCCGATTCCCAGGAAAAGGATGCCAGAGATGGAACATTTCAGCAAGGAAGAGCTAGGGCTCCAGTTGGGACCCTCGCAGGGGCCCAGGCTGGCCAGAGGGGGGTGCTCTATGGGAGAGGGAGGAGGGTGTGGAGGGTGGTCAGTGCACAGGGGGCCCACCTGGGACCTGGCTTTGACTCCAACAGACCCCTTCCTGGCCTTCAGAGCGTCGTGATGTCCAGTAGCTCCAGACCCAGGGCCCTTGATGGGATGGGCCTGCCCCCTGCCACAGGGCCGGCTCCCTCCTGGGCCCTGGGAGCGCCCTGAGTCCCAGGGCAGGCGGCTCTGTGCTCCAGCTGCTGCGGGTTGTCTGGGGCCCAGCTGTTGCCTCTGCCTCAGCCGCCCCGCCTCTCGCAGCCACCTGGGCAGCTCTGAGCCCCAGCTGCTGAGGCAAAAGAGGGCAGGGGAGGGAGCGCCCCCCCCCCCCCCGGCTCACCCCAGGGGAGGCACCTCTCCCTCGCCAGCCGAGAACCCAGCTCCAGCTCTGAGCCAGGAGGGGCCTCAAGCCAGGCTTGCCATCACGGAGTTGGGATCCCCTTTGTTTCCCAGAGCCCCCCTTGAAATGGGAGTAGTCTTATTTTCCTTATTATTTAAGCCAGCAAGCATCCACAGAAGCCAGAACACCCTCAGTAGGGTCCCCTTGGCCTCGTGGCCTGGGACCTTGGTGAGCAAAGACCCTCACCTGGAGCTGTCCGGGGCAGAGATCTGAGGCCACTGGGTCGGCTCCTCGGCCTGATGCTGGGGGGATGTCCTCTCCTGGGGACCAGGTAGCTGTTTGCAGGCCTGACGTGAGCAGCCTGGGCTCACCTGGCAGTGGGGACCACACACACCCCTTGCCTTGAGACTGAGAGCGCCTGGAAGTCAGAGCCCCTTCTCTTGAGGGGTGAGAGCCCCCAGGGCTGTGGGGAGAAACTGAGTCCTATGCACGGCTGGCGTGGCTCAGTGGTTGAGCGTCGACCTATGATGAACCAGGAAGTCAGGGCACAGGCCCGGGTTCTGGGCTCCATCCACAGTGGGAGGGCATGCAGGAGGCAGCGGGTCCATGACTCTCTCATCATGATATTTCTCTCTCTCTCCCTCTCTCCCTTCCTCTCTGACATCAATAAAAAGTAATTAAAAAATAAATAATGGTAAAAAGAAGCTGAGTCCTAGATGCTGCAGTTGCTCTGCTGTGACCCCCACCCCCAGCCAGTGAACAGGGGGTAGGGGGTGGTTTTTTTGGCCTGGGGCTCATCCTCTGGGGCCCTGGACCTCACTAGTTAATAGGCAGGTCCGGCTCTGCTCCAGCACCCCTGCCCATCCTGCCCTCCCCATCCCCAAGCTGCAGGGCCCTCCTGAGGCCAACCTGAGGTGCCTAGACTGAGGGTCCCCGGGAGTGGCCACAGTGCAGTGTGGGGAGCAGCGGCAGAGGTCAGGAGCCCCTTCCTGCACGTGGTGGGAAGGGCCTCTGAGGTGTCCCGGGGGTCCCCAGATGCCAGATGTGCTTGCTGGTCACCGCACAGGTGAGGAAGGGTTGCGGGGAGGGCCGGCTGCCCCGGCCCCCAGGGAGGCTGTGTCGGCGCCTCCTCAGCTCCCAGCTGCTGGCTTGGCTGCAGCCTAACGAGCTCCAGGCCGGCTGGTCCCCATCTGTGCGGCCGGCTGGTCCCCAGCGCCCGTGCAGCGGCTGCCGGCCAGCATGGCCAGCCCGCCATGTGACCTTCGGCCCACCCTCCCTCCCACCCTGTGATCCGCACGTGGCCTCTGGGGAGGCAAAACCGAACCCTCAGATCTGCCCCTGGGAACCTGTCAGCGCCAGAGACATCAAAGGGGGCAGAAGGCCGCGGGGCGCGGATGCTGCTCTTAAAGGGCCACGCCACGTCGTAATTCAAAGCAGACCCCGGGAGCAGCTGTCAGCCTCTCCCTGGGAGGAGGGGAGGGAGGTGGCCGTCCTGCCTGCCAGGCCCTGCTGTCTTCCTAGCGGGTCACAGGGCGGATGGCGACCTTGCTGAGCCCGGGCGTCCACCTGGGCATCACCGTCCACTCCTCAGAGGAGGACATGCATGCCGAGCAGGGCCCTCGGTCCAGGAGCCTCAGCCCAGGGCCCTCGGTCAGGGTAACAACTTGGACACTCACTCCGTGAAATCCGTACTGTGACCTCCCGCCCGGCCGGGGTGGCTCAGTTGGTTGGGGGTGTCGCTGGTCCATCCAGTGCAACAAAAAGCAGCTGGTTCCATTCCCCATTAGGTCACAAACCCAGGTTTCAGGTTCGATCCCCGGTGGGGGCCTGTGCGGGAGGCGGCTGATCGATGTTTCTCTCTCACACTGGTGCCTCCCTTTCAAAATCACCTGTAACAATAGTGTGATCTCACCCAGGGCCACTGTGGCTCAGTGGATAGAACGTCGGCCTGCAGACGGAAGGGTCCCGGGCTCAATTCCAGTCAAAGGCTCATGCCTGGGTTGCGGGCTCGATCCCCAGTCGGGGACATGCAGGAGGCAGCCAATCAAAGATTCTCTCTCATCATTGATGTTTCTATCTCTCTCCCTCTCCCTTCCTCTCTGAAATCAATAAAAATATATTTTAAAAAAAGAAAGTGGTTGAATAGTGACAATTTCATACGGTTCAGGGAAGAGGAGGAGGAGGAAGCGTGGCTGGGGGTGAGGTATTTGGTGCTTTCAGGCGGTAGCTCTGTCCCCTGCTGGGACCTGGGAAGCAGCAACACCCCAACAGCTTCCAGCTGGCTCAGCTCCAGGCAGTGGCTTCTGAATCCCGCTCCCCCTAACAGGTTGAGGGCTCTCCTGGGAAACCCCGGGTTTGGGGCGGCGCCGGGAATGTCCTGGGTGAGCCAGCCTTTATATCCGTGACCTGCTTGGGTATCTGTGCATCTAAGATAACAAACCTCTGAAATGTCAGAGCAATTTCCATCCCAGAGCCCTCAGGGCCCCTCCGGAGCATGAGGCTATGGGCAACCCAACCCTCCCCTCGTTATCTGTTGCCCTGTAGCATCTTCTGTGACATGGATGGTGAGTGTGCTGTACCCCACAGGGTAAGAGTTTGACTCAGACTCATAAGAACTCTCTTCAGGCAACAACAGGGAGGGGGAAGGAGTACATGGAGGGGGGGGCGCAGCTGGGCGTGCGGATGCCTCGGGCTCCCCGTGTGCAGCAGCCTGGAGGTTGGATGGGAGCAGGCCTTGCTCTTAGGAAACACATGGAAGGGCTTCCTGGCCACGGCTCACACGTCTGTTCCCTCAGACGGTTAGGACAATGGGACATGTATGCGGAGCCAGAGACGGCAGAGCAAGTGGGGCACATGTGAGCAGCCCCGGGTCTGTCTGAGGCACACAGAGGGGGTTCCTGGCTGCTCCTGAGCCTTTCTTCCAAGTTTGAAATAATATAAAAATACTGCTCCCCCCCCAGTCCTGGCCAGTGTTGTTCAGTGGGTAGAGCATTGGCCTACAGACTGAAGGGTCCCAGGTTCGATTTGGGTCAAGGGCACAGGCCCGGGTTGTGGGCTGGATCCCCAGTGGGGGGCGTGCAGGAGGCAGCCGATCCATGATTCTCTCTCATCATTGATGTTTCTCTCCCTCTCCCTCTCCCTTCCTCTTTGACATCAATAAAAATATTTTTTAAAAAATACCCATCCCCCTGAAAAGGAGAACAGGAACCAGCTCAAAGGGGGGGCTGGGCTCACTGGCTGAATATGGATCCATTAGAGCATCAGAAAGAATAATTGAATGGAAAAGGAATCCATGAATTCATATTAATATGTAAGAATTTTAAAAATATATCTTTTATTGATTTCAGAGAAGAAGGGTGAGGGTGGGGGGGAGAGACAGAGAGAGAGAGAGAGAGAGAGAGAGAGAGAGAGAGAGAAACATCGATGATGAGAGAGAACCACTGATCGTCTGCCTCCTGCATGGCCCCCACGGGGGATTGAGTCATCAAATCAGGCCTGTGCCCTGGCCGGGAATTGAACTGTGACCTCCTGGTTCATAGGGCAATGCTCGGCCCCTGAGTCATGCCAGTGAGTCAATACTTAAGTATTTTTTTAAATGGAGGGGGAAGCATTTCTTTCCCTTTTTAAAAAGTGGAATGTATTGACGCGACATTGGTTAATAGACTTGCATGGGCCTCAGGTGCACCGCCCTGCACCACATCATCTGTGTGTTGTGTTTCTTGACCCCCCGCCCCCATGGCTCTCGAACGGAGGGGCAATGATGAAACCGGAAAGTCCTCGTTTTGCAGCCATGGATTCATGATGGCTTGGGGCAAGGGCCATCGCTGAGACGCCTGTGGGAAACGGTTCCTGGAGAAACATCATGTTTATGGCTTATTTCCTCTGCAGGGGCCCTGGGCCCTGGGGGAAGCTGGCAAAGCGGGTGCTCAGACTTCCCGTCCCCACCAGCCAGACAGACGGGTACCCCGGGCTTGCCGTGGGCTGCCATCTGTGCCGCATCACCACCCCCGGCATTAACCCAGGACGCGCCCGTCCGAGGGGATTCTGAAGGAAACGGGTCTGCCAGTGTTGTGAGAAATTAAAACAGACCCGAGATGGACACAGTGATGACCATCCAGCCAATGGGGCAACCAGCTCCTAAGGACCCTTGGGGACAAAGGAAATTGCAGTGTGGGCTGCGTGGGGGACAGCGCTCTCGTCCCGTGGCTGGTGGTTGAGTTTGGGGACGGGTTATGATCCTGTGGAAGGGCCTGGTGTTAGGAGGCGCTGAGCTGTGTGTGTGTTGGGGGGCTGCCTGGACCTCTTGGACAGACTCCCAATAGAAGCTTGCTTGCAGACAGATGCAGGGGAGCAGCAGATGTGACAGGATGTTGGAAGTGAGTGCATCTCCATGGAGGGCAGAGATGAGGTGGCACATTGGGGCACAAAGGATCAGATTTGATCTCAAGTAGGGGTGTTATTGCCTCATTGAAATTTTTATTGCCATGATTGCACAGTCACCTGGCCACAGGCAGAGCGACACCTTGTGTACATTGCCCATTTCCCACAAAACAGCAACACGGAGCATCATCTCACAGCCAGGTGATGCGGGTCCCGGGTTCGAGGGTGCTCCTCGTATGCTGGGCTGAACACAGTGTTACCTCGGAAGGGTGGGTGTGAGCAGGCCCCTGGCATGCCTTCCTGGAGCCATGCCTGCTTCCCCCCCCCCCCCCCCCCCGGAATGTCAGGCAACCCTCAATTTGCCCCGTTTCCATAGACCTTGGCAAGTGGACCGTATGGGATGCCGCAGCCTCGGGGACGGGCTATCCCTCGGCACACTCCCTGGGGCTGTGCCATGCTGCTCATCTGGCCGGGGGAGCGCTGGTCAGCTGGACGGCTGGACCACAGGCTGTTTAGTCACTCACATGCACATCCGGACTGACTTCACTTTGGGGCTGCTGCCAACAGAGCAGCTATGAACATGAATGCAGAGACTGTCCTACAAACTTTTTTTGTAATGTTTGTCTTTGAGTTGAGAGAGAGGGAGAGGGAGAGGGAAAGAGAGAGAAACATCGATCGGCTGCCTCCTGCACGTGCCCTACTGCGGATGGAGCCCGCAACCCGGACCTGTGCCCTGAGCGAGAATGGAACTGTGACCTCTTGGTTCATGGGTTGACGCTCGACCTCTGAGCCATGCCCGCTGGGTAGTCTTTTTTTGAGGAAGATATCAGATTTGGAAAGAAACATGTGTGCCGCACAACCACCCAGGTAGATGGCGAAGATGACCTCTGCCCCCACAATCACCTCCGCGGCTCCGCCGTGGTCAGTCCTGGAACCTGTCAGCGGAAACCTGGAATGTGGCCCCGAGCACAGGCACCGAGTTGCAGGAAGGGATGGCGAAGGCAGGCCCGGGGGAGCTGCCTTCTGACCAGAGCTGACGCAGACACATGGCAGCAGGTGTTAACGGGCAGCACCCTCCCCACGGGCAGGTGAGGGTCCTCCCAGCCACGTCCAAGGGGGACCCCAAGGGAACTTCCGGGCGTTTCCTGCCCCAGGAGACTGGTCACGCTGCTGGCCTAGTGCCCCCAGGTCCCCACAGGCCACCTACAGCTGGTCTCTGGGACTTCTTGTTTTCACAGGCGCCTCATGGGGTCTTGGTCTTCACCAGCTCTGGCCCAGCCACGCCACCTGGGGAGGTGGGTGGACCCCTCCTCTTCCCCCTCCCCCCTCCCACTGCCCAGGTGCCTTGCCGCCACCCCACCCAAAGGACCAGCAGCAGCAGCAGGAGGTGATGGTGCACTTGTGGGGACCCAGTGTGTTTGTCTCCCTGAGAAGGGTCGTTCCTCCGACAGATGTCTGCCAACAACCGCCCTGTGCCAGGCCAGGCTCCGTTCTGTGCGTCAGCCTGCTGGAGGCGGCCAGGCAACAAGCGAGTAGTCACGAAGGCTTGCCCAGTGCATCGGAGGCTGAGGAACCCACAGGCTGAGGTGCCCCAGGGGCCTGGCTGCCTCGGAGCTGCCCAGGGGTCCTGAGGGTTGAAGGATGGGGTTGGAAAGCTTGACCAGGCACCAATCACAAGTGCCCTGGGGTGTCTGCCCCGAGGCACCACGCACCCAGCTAGTGAGCAGGCAGAGTGGACAAGACCAGGCAATGGTAAGGAAGGGAAGGAAGCAGCTGCCTCCACCTCCACGGCGCCCCCAGGGGAGCTCGCTAACACTCAGGAGGGTGTCTGCGTCAGGGGCGGAGGAGGCGCTGTGTCACCCACTCAGGGAGCTGGTGGGGTCCCTACATCCCCTCACCCCGCCTCCCAGGGGGGTTAGCTGCTGGTGGCATTAGCCTGGCGCTGACAGTGTGGGCCCTCATCTCAGTCTGACCTGCTCCCCCGGCTGGGGCCGTACCCCTAAGCTTCACACACCCCCGGGGTCGGAGGTGACCGCGGTGGACAGGGAGGATGGGGGAGTGTCGGGGTCAGAGGGGCTGCTGTGGAGGGGCCAGGATCGCAGGGCGGATGGGTCCCGAGACAGGCCGGGCCCAGTGGCCCAGGAGGGCAGGGAGTCAGGCCCGGGCGCGCTCTTCCAGCGTCGGTTCCACACGGCGGGGCGAGCTCAGCGGCCCGAGGCCACGCGGGGACGGTTCGGGGGAGCCGTGAGCACGCGCTCTGGGCGGCTGGAGCGCGGGGGCAGAGTTAGGACAGGAGAGGGGCGGAGCCAGGAGAGGGGCGGAGCCAGGAGAGGGGCGGGGCCAGAGGGCCGACGCGGGGGCGGGGCCAAGGCATACGCGGAAGCACACGCAGGCCCCGCCCCCGGCCCCGCCCCGCGGCCGCGTGGCTGTGCGTCCCGGCTGCTGCCGATAAAGTTGTTTGAAGCAGTGCCGGCGGCGGCGGGTCACGTGAGCGGAACATGGCGGCCCCGGCCAGCGGCGGGGGCTCCGCGGTGTCGGTGCTGGCCCCGAACGGGCGGCGCCACACGGTGAAAGTGACGCCGAGCACCGTGCTCCTGCAGGTGCGACCGAGGGCGGCGGGCGGCGGGCGGACGGCGGACGGCGAGTAGGGGCGCCGCGCCGGGCGGCTCCTGCGGTTGGTTCCGGGGGGTGGGGGGGCGCCGGGCGGTGCTGGGGCGGGGCCCGAGGCGGCCAATGAGCGGACTCCTGGCTTAGAGAGCCCGCCCACTTCCGCGCCGGGGTCCGGGGCGCTAGGGTCCCTGCTTGGCCGCGGGCGGGGGCGGGGCGGGCTGCCGAGGGGCGGCGCTCCTGCGACCCCCGC
>PVJC01033759.1:0-19099 GCA_004026665.1 Murina feae
GTCCGTGAGTGGCGGCCGCCATGTTGGCTGGGCTAATTTGCATACAGCCGCTCTGATTGGCTGGTGGGCGTGGCTTACCCTGTCTCGGAGAAACGGTTAATTTTAATATTTCACTTTTATTAGTTTAGATGTGATAATTCTAACATCATGGAAATCCAAAATAAACTAAATATATAGGGTAGGCCCAGTAACATGTATGCAACCAAATGAAGTAACATTTTTAAAGATAAAGCGTAGACTTAGAACATAAACATGCCCAACATAACCCATACCACATTCTAGATGGAGATGTAAAGGAAACAAGATCACTGAAGAATATGGCCAAGAATAAGCCACTATAATAGGTTGAAAGTGGAAGTAGTAGATCTTTACTTAGTTCATTTTGTATTGGATTTTTCTCCTCTATCACTGGCTTATCCTATAATTTTAAAAGAGTTGTTTTTAGTTTTTGGAGGTCTGCTTGCTCATTCACAAAATAAAGATGGTACTCTTTGGTCCTTCCAACTTTCCTAAGGAAGGGAAATGGGGAGGGAGAGTCTTTAGTCAAATGAAGAATATTCTCATAATTTCCCAATCATAAAGGAGTAAGGAAGTATGTTTATATTTTTAAACACCTGAAAAAAGGGAAAAGGTTCTGCAGTAGGTGGTTAATAACAGCTAGGGATTATCTGCATACATAAATCATATTCAGATGAAACCACTTCACCTAGTCATAATTCACAGAATGAGGAACAAGTAAGGATCTTGGTAAGCTACTAATGTAGAAGATATAGTTAGCAGCTTTCTTTTTAAATAAATTTTAATAGAGGTATAATTTATATACACAAAATGTATAGCATTTTGTTGCTAAAGGATAATATTAAGCTAAGGTAAACTTTGCTTCCATATTTTCAAATTTTAAAACTTAGGTCTATATGTTCTGAGAAATGGCATGCAAAATGTGTGTCTATCCACAGGGAGAGGATCCATAGCTTTTACCAGATTTTCAAAGGGACATCAAATAAATAAAAAAGCTAAGAACCACTATTAATGTATTTGATGTAAATGTTAGACTTTAAAATTGCAAATTCTCATTTATTGAACTGGCTGTGTGTCTTTATATCAATGTATTGATACTATACTATAAAGGCAGAAAATGCCTGTTTTATCTTTGTAAAGAGCTCAGCATAGTGTTATCTGCAAGAATTCAATGAGCTTTTGGAGGAATTAACTATAGCAAACTGAAAAGTAAGTTCAGCTCAGACCAAGTGGGAGGCAATGTAAGTCTTACAGGGCCAGGGAACTCTGGGATGAGGTTGGAACTCACGTTGATAAAGCTGACATTGAGCTCCTTTGCCGTGTAGCCCCTCTGTAGGTTCCGTCTGGCATACACATCATAGTCCCGGACAATTCGGGTGATGATGTCTGATGTAGAGATACCTTCTGTCCTCTGTGTTGGAGCAAACATGCCTAACCCCAAAACACATACAAACACTGTGACATTCTTGTTAGCTCAGACAGCAGGACTAGATGCAAAGTGGTAGCAACATTCCTTTCATTTCCTATTACTAAGGGAAGCTGGAGATACTGACATACAGAAGGAGGAATGAATCAAAGGAAAGGGGTTAAAGAAAGGAAGGGCTATATGGCCCTAATATTAAGAAAAAGATGGGGCTGGAGAAATTCCTGAAATTAAAAGAGATATCAATAGATGTTTAGTCTGAGAACTGATGGATCTCAGTGCTATGCTCACCTTATCCTCTTATCCAAAGTGTGACCTGAAAGTGGATGCTGAATTTCTCAGTGTATAAACTTTTCTCTGTAGGGTTTATGGCTGAATCTCTGACACTGCCCGAGACTGTACACATCACAGTGAGAATACGCACATCAGCTTACTCACCTGCTTCCTTAATGTGCTTATAAACATCATCACTTCCTGCAGAAGAATAAGGGATGTCATCATGGGCCACAAAATCAATCTGAAAATAAGGATACATCATTTAAAACCCAGGATACCTGCCATTCAGAAAGAACCAGTACAGACTCTCAGGCTCAAAAAAAGGCGAGACCAGGCCTCAAATGGACATTTTCTCTTTTTATTTTATTTTATTTTTAGAGAGAAAGTAAGGGAAAGAGAGAGAGAAAAAAAAATCAATCAGTTGCCTCCTGTACACCCCCTATTGGGGATTAAGCCCGCAACGCAGGCACGTGCCCTGACTGGGAACTGAACTGGCAATCTCTTGGTGCATGGGCCAAAGCTCAATCACTGAGCCACACTAGCCAGGGCTGGACATTTTCTCTCTCTCATTGTTTTGCTCATTAATTCCATGATTCATTCATAAGCCACTCAACCTAATTATTTATGGATCATAAATATGAAGTTAGCAAGTTTCTCTTTTTAGCTATTTCTCCTGGTGTACTAAAGGTGCTTGCTACCTTCACACTGTATACCAATCACCATGCTTGGAAAATTGGGCTGGGTGTGCTGGTAGTGTATGGCAGCAAGGAAAGAAGAAAGGAAATCTCATCCTTCTGGATCTATAAGAATTCATCAAATAAAGTTTCTGGAACTCTGAGAAAGAGGTTATTTGTTAACTGCTTTCTCTCTCAGACCAGGAGGAGTAGGAATATAAAAATAGCAAGCAAGAATGCTTTTATTAGAATAGATACATCTATACTCCTGAGAAATGCAAAATCCAAAGCCATAAAAGATCTTTGGGTCTCAGGATCTACCATTTTACTAGTGTCAATACGTCAGTGCAACAGTAAAGAGACCACTGGCACTGGATCAATAATCTTCCTGGGAAATATGCTAAACCTCACTTACTCCTTCCTGAATAGGCCACAGATCCTTTGCTAATATAATTGCTAATACCACAACACCCAACTCCCAGAAGCCACTGTGGTGTGAAATGTGCTCATCAGGACTGTGTCAGGGATTCTCAGCTAACATCTCAATTACCAATAAATACACTGCTAACAAGAAGAAAAGCAAAATGGAAGTTTCTCTAACTTCTTCTGCCTGGGCCTGCTTGGCTGTGTTACTGAGAATAATCTTACCTTTGGCACCACTAAGTGTTGATGTAGAAAAGCTAGAGAACTGTAAAAGGTATGTCCTAATCCTGAAGAGTTTTAACAAATGTCCCTTAGCTTCAGGCCTACTCTTCAAAAGTACTGCTTTTGAAGCACTCTGGCTGCCTCTGTTCCTTTCTGTTTCACTGAACTCACCTTCAACATCTCTTACAGCCCTGTAGAAAACTGAATATATGCTGTGGGTTTCTCAGGCTTGGCGGCCTCCAACCTGACCTGATAAATCCTCTTATCTTTTGTAACTACCTTTTACAGGTAACCTGTTGCTTTAATGTGGGATAATTAAAAGGAGGCAAAGGGCTTTATATAACTAACTTGCTGAGCAAAAGTGAGAAATTTCCCTGATTTCTGATTGCACACAACTTCTAGACAAAAATCAAAGCCCTGAAACTAAATTTTAGTCAACACAAGAGTAGTCTGTGCTTATCTGTCTTATTTCCTGGAATGTGAGGAAAGCGTAGCTGGGCTATGTCTATTCTAAAGAGACTGGTATGCTATGAGGATGGACAACTATAGTGTATGGTGGTGGGTGGGGATCACCTAACTGAAGCAGTCAATTTCTACGGTGTGACCTGCTACATTGTGATCTGGACCAGATTATTTAGTCTTCCTGGCCTTGTTCTCATATAATAATTACCCAATAGGATTGTTATGAAGAGAAAATGAAATATAATGTATCTAAAAGTGCTTATAAACCATCAAACCCCATATATATGTCAGGGATGACTATCATTAGTAGTGATATCACTGTCATCTCTTCATCGTGACATTTACATAGAAGGCAGAAGTATAATAAGGCTAGTGGAAAACGAGTCCAAGTACCAGCAGCCCCAAGAGTTGAAGAAATTCCAGAGCAGGGAAAGGGGCAGATGCTCAGTGTCTTACCCGGTGCTCTGCCAGGAACTCCGGTGTCAGGGTCCAGGGGGCGTTCCGCACCACCTCGTCCACGTAGCGGCAGTGCTGCACTGCATCGTAACGCTCATTTTCGTTCATCACTGTGAAGCCTTTGAAGTTGTGCGTTAGCTCATCACTGCAAACTGAGTTCACCACATCACAGAGTTGTAAGTCAAAGGCTCCTTCGCTTTACCGCTGCCCAGTCCCAACTTTTCCCATTCCCTGGAGCTGTAACCATTCTCCCCACCTGGAGATAAACCTTCTGCAGGTAGCTCAGTCTGGGTGACTGCTTTTCCTAACCCAAGATACACCTTCAGGAGCAACGCTCACTAACTAGGATGTTCACACTTTGGAGAAGAGAGGCTCCAACAGGCTTTGAAATAAATCTGTCATGTATTTCTGCATCAGTTAAGTTTTATAAGATGTTTTCCTATTATATTTTTATAAGACTAGACTGGACCGTAAGAAATTTGTTAAGCTGAATTTTGTAATTCAGTCGATTAAAAATGATAAACTGAAATCCAGAGTGAATGTCATTCTCAAATAGGCAACAGGGGTCTCCTGTGACTACAGAAATTCAGCTAAAAACAGTGAGATAAACACTGGACGTCTCAGGTCACTGAGCCTGGAACTTCTCTCTCCAGGTTTGTATACGTCGTTTTAGAGAGGCTGTACTAGATCCTTCATTTGAAAACCAAAACAAGAACCAATATATTCAAGTAATAAAGGTAGAAGAAAAGGACTACTATAATTTTTTTCTGGGCAGCACCTAAAGTCATCAGGTGTTTTCTTACCTCCCACAATGAGGTATGTATTAGGGAAAAGGTTCTTTGCTTGCATCAGAGCCCGGGCATGACCAGAATGAAATAAGTCAAATATTCCATCTGCATAAACTCTCACAGGTCGCTCACCTAAATCCAAAAGAAAATTTATCACAAAAATACACTGATTCAATATCTCATTTGACAAATGGAAATGGCACTGTGTGACTATTCCATCCCAGCATACACCTGTCTTAAGGTGTTGTGAGGAATTACATCACAGATGTCGTTGGTGACAAAGACCTTTTGACGTCATGTCCATGAACTCTGTTAGTGTGGTTATTCCAAACTGCTTAGGCAATTAGATTTCATGATTATCTTTTCTTATTTTTAGATGTGAAAAGGAAGAGTTATACAACAGGTAAGTCCAAAATTTCAAAATCCTCATCTTCAGTTCAGGTTTAAACGTCAGTTACACATGAACAAAATAATAGTATAATCTGGCTGCTTGCTCTCTCATTTCCAAGCTGCCTTGAATACTAGTGACTAATGCTTTGTTTTGAAAATAAGCCTCCCTACTATTACCCAGAGAGTAAGGAGTGACCCAGAAAGGTGAGATTAAGAAAGATGGAAGGTAAGTGGCAGGTATCAATTTATTGCTCCTTAGTCCCAGATTCACTCTCAACATCTGCTTTGGGATAACAGATGGAAGTCCTTCAAGCATTTCTCCTTGACAGCAAGCATGATGTTACACTTTCTCAGTAGAGGGTGATATACCAAGTATTTGAAAATCAAATATATAAATATTCTTTTCTCCATTAGTGAGAATAATAAAGAACTGATTGTCAATTTTTTTCTGTGTGGTAGTGGACTATGAAAGAAAAACCACAGACTAATTCCAAATCCAAATAAACACATAAAGAGTAAATTGACATGATGGTTCAACATGCTTCAAATGATAACTAACGAGTCCCAGTAACATATTCCTACTATGTGAATAAAGGAAAAGCCACTTCACGGTAGAAGCAGAATATAACAGTAGGAGTGTCTATATCGCTCTGGGAAAGAAGGGCCAGAGTCTCATCAGATACCTGTCTCTCCTGCCTTGTGACTCAAGACACTGAATCAAGGGGGAGGACACTGGTTCTGGGGAAGCTTGTGGACTTTTCTTTCCAGATAGGTTTATCCATAAACAAGTAGCTTTTAAACTGAGAAATTATATATTGCTGATAGAAATGTAAATTAATACAACTTAAGATGGGCAACTAGGCAATATATATTAAAAGTCAAATGGCAAATGCTAATATCGTTTGGTGCAGCTATTCCAATTCTAGGAATTTATCTCACAGATATATTTGTAAAAATGTATATCATTCATTACAGCACTGTTTGGAATAGCAAAAAGTTTAGAAAAAAACTAAGTTTTGCCCTAGCTGGTTTGGCTCAATGGATAAAGCTTCAGCCTGCGGACTGAAGGGTCCCAGGTTCGATTCCGGTCAAGGTCACATGCCTGGGTTGTGGGCTCAACTCCCAGTAGGGGGTGTGCAGCAGGCAGCTGATCAGTGATTCTCTCTCATCTTTTATGTTTCTATCTCTCTCTCCCTTCCTCTCTGACATCAATAAAAATATATTAAAAAACAAAACAAAAACCATCATAAGAATAAAAAATAATCTAAGTTTCAATGAAAGACTGAATATACCATGACACATTAAAAGGGTAGAAGGACTTATAGATTATTTGTTTATATATCCACAAAAATTGGTAAAACTGGTTGCCCATAAAAGGAATACTGGGTGGCTGTGAGACAGTGGTGAAAGGAAGACATTTCACTCTATATTAACTTTTTGTACTTTATGAATGTTAACCATGGCAATGTATTAATTTTATAATATAGGAGACAAAATTTTTAAATAAAACGAATACACCAATACAATGAAAAACTGAGAAATAATATGATGAACTAAAAAGTCAGAAAGGTTATAGTTCAAGCTTGCTAGCCAGCCTCTTTCCTCTGTACTCTTAATCTCTTTAAGCCTGTTTCCTCATCTATTAAAAAAAAAAATCTGAGTAGTATAATCTCACATCCACATCCTAGAAATCATGGCCATGAAGTAACTAATAGACTTCGATCTTTCCTAAACAAGTCCAGAGTGGCTATGATCTCACTTTAGTTGATCTTTAAAGACAAAGGATAGAATATAAAAATTAAGAATATTTTGTTGTTTTTCTGCCATCAAGGGCAAAGTGAGATTTCCTGATAGTGGAAACAGCATAGAATGCTGTTGATGCAATGGCTATTTGCCAGTAGCTAATCACCCCATATT
Organism: Murina feae; assembly: GCA_004026665.1. NCBI lineage: Eukaryota > Metazoa > Chordata > Mammalia > Chiroptera > Vespertilionidae > Murina > Murina feae. Next base: position 7,050 of record PVJC01033759.1, read on the forward strand.
AGGCCACGTCACCACTGAATCCTTTTTGTCAGACCAATGTCAGATATGCTTCTTGCCCTCTTTAGAGTTGCCCCAACCTCCCAACTTCTCAATTCCCTATGACTTAACTCCCAAGTCGTTGGTGAAACCAGTCTGGTATAGTAACCAAATAACCAGAAGGGGCCACTGTTGAACTAGAAAATCTGAGGACAAAGCAAAAGTTATCCATTCTTTCACCAAGTGGCTATTGGCCAGGATAACCAGACCCTCCCTCTGATGTTGTCTCAGCATATTATTAAGCACAAACCCTTTAATTCTCAAAATGGTCCTGATTTCGATGACAAATTAACAGTCCTTGCACTGCTGCTAGCTAACAAACAAGATGTTCTCCTTCAGGCCCAGTAGACCTGGGTTTCAATTTATTGTTTCTTTTGATATATTCTCTCAAATACCTATCACCAAATCTATTTTGTTCCCAACAGATTTCCATTGTCCTTCAGACTCTGCTTTTTCTTCCTTTCTCCCAGAGAACATAACACTGATTTTTCTTTCTTTCTTATTTTCAAAAGAGATGATCTTATTTCTCAAGTCATATTTGTTTTTTCTCTGGGTAGTGAGTTTTCTCCTAGATCACACAAACTTCCCTCTTGTACTCCCTTAACCGCCCAAGTGAAAACCTGGGGGCAGAGAGAGGAATGCCCCCTTGTGCTAATTATTTGTTTAAAATTCACCAACTATGGCATGTTGTATGCAGATTTATAACTGGCCAGCACTGGCATGAATTCAGCCAGTTACTCAAGCTACTTACCATAAAACAGAACAGACAGAAGGAGATACAGGAGAAACACTGGAGATAGAATTAAGCTAGCAAACTTTATAGGCTAGTTTGTGACTATATGTACCACCTAAAATACAACCAGTTGGCCAATGGTCTTCTATTGTAAATAACTAATGTCTATGAAGAGTCACACCTCTCTAGGGTGAAAAGAACACAAAGATGGAAAAACTTAGGTTTGAGCTTAAATTTTATCACTAATTATTTGTTTTACTGTAGAGGAGCTTTTACTTCTAAGTTTTTATGGACCTTAATTTCTTGTAGCTAGTATAATAAAGAGACTATAAAGTATATTATCTCAAAAATGAACTACTTGTAAAATATATTATTATAAATTTAAAAAAATTAGACTTATTAGTTAGTACCTATTAACTATAGGTTTCCAAACTTATGAAAAGCACATCTACACACACATATATGTTATGTATCTCAAGTGAGTAACATAACTAACATGGTCAGATGTGAGTGAGGGACTGAATTCTGAAAGTGTGTCATTAGAGTGCATGAAAGTTCTTGCCCTCAATAGACTCTACTATCACATCTGAATGTGACCTTTGTACTGTTTGGTGGCATTTTGAAATCTGACCTGTCAGCATTACACCTTGTTACATATAGCCTGTTTTTCCATGTTGTTATTTTATCTGATCTATTAGCCTTTATTCCTCTAACAAAGGGAACCAAACCCAAAACATCACATCATGAATCAGAAGGGTTGTGATCAACATGCATAAACACTTTTGCAAAAGGAAAGCATTCTTTGAAATTTTGAGGACCCAAAATTATACTCCACAGAGCCCAGATATAGTCAAGGGGTATTGGGATCCCTGGCCTAACACTGTACAGCATTCATTTCTATTCGCATTTCACTATTCCTCAGTTACAACAGGGAGCAAATATACTAACACAATTAAGAAGTAACCACAACGCAGCCAGCGTGGCTCAGTGGTTGAGCATTGACCTGTGAACCAGGAAGTTATGGTTTGATTCCTGGCCAGGGCACATTCCCAGATTGTGGGCTTGATCCCCAGTGTGGAGAGTATGCAGGAGGTAGCCGATCAATGATTCTCTCACATCACAGATGTTTCTATCTCTCTCTCCCTCTTCCTTCCTCTCTGAACTCAATAAATATATACATAAAAAAAGAACTACAAATATCCTATATAATAAAAACCCAATATGCAAATTGTCTGACCAGGAGGTGGACCACTCACTATGATGTGCACTGACCACAGGGGTAGCGCAGAACATGGTGAGAGCTGGCAATGCGGTGCTGGCAGCGGGCGGCAGTGGAGGTGATGCCGGCCCTGATGGGTCCTAATGAGAGTGAGCCCACTGCAGGATGGCGGAGCAGGTGAGCGGGCAGCACCAGGCCAACGTGGGTGCAAGTGGGGGTCCAATCACCCTGCAGATGGAACCAGTGGCAGCAGAAGGCCTGAGGGAGCTGGGTGGGGGCCGATCGACCCACAGATGGTCACCAGCAGCCGGCAGGCCCTGATAGGATCAGGGCTGGGTCCTAGGCTGGGATGGGGACCTGGGGTTGGGTGGCAGCGACCAACTTCCCATGGAGCTTGGGCAGGGGGCTGCAACCTCTCACCAGCTACCTGAGGGAGGGGATGACAGGGACGGAGGTGTGGTGAGAGCTCCCCCTACTAACCCCCCTGGGACACCAGGGCTCGTGCGCCAGGAAGCCCCTGCACTCAGGTGCTGGGCCCCCAAAAGGAGCCTGCCCCACACCCGCACAGCCTCTTCTGGGTGAGCTGGGCCACAGCCACCGAGACCACAGGGCCGGTCAGGCTCCCTGTGGGTTCACGCAGGAGCCAGTCTGCGAGGTTGGCTGGGAAAGAGCGAGCTGCCTGCCTGGGTTCCTTGTGGCGCCACTGGGCAGCCCAGAGGCCCACGCTGCGCCCCAGCCTGTGGCATCCAGCCGTGCTCACTGCATCTCCATGTGGGGACTTGGGCACCATGACTCAGGTGGAGGGGGGTTCTCGGGGGCTGCCCAGGACCCAGAGTTCAGCTAGTACCTGCCTTTCCACACCAGATGCTCACGCTTCAATCACCAGCCAGGCCTAGGGACTGCACCTGTGCATGAATTTCGTGCACTGGGCCTCTAGTCTTCCATGAAGATTTGTAGCTATAACTGCTTCTTACTCCCTAGTGCTTGCCTGAATTTGAGTCAAGACCTATGTTTACAGAGTAGGCAAAATACTTACTATAGTAATTGAAAAAAATAAAGAAGGATTGAATAAAAGGAGAATTGAAGAATTTATAAAGAAGTAAGGACAGTTGCCTATAAGACTGTATTCACAACATATGATCATGGAAGTTTCTATTTATGATGATCCTTAAAACCAACTGAGTATCTAGAATACATATATTATGTAAACTAAGCATACAAATAAAGAGTATGAGCTTTGAAAATAGTAGAGTCTTTAAAACACTGGAAAATTATAATATCAAGAAAGATAAAATTAAGTGATGAATATCTTTGAACTTGAGATATTTTTGTCTTCTATCATCAACAGCATAATAAATAGGGTACTTACTAATAGAAAGGAAGATTTGGGGAACAATTTGAAGGTTACTAAAAATGTGATAGCCTGATATATTATTTGGACCTTTGTAAAAATCAATAAGGTTGAAGTCCAGCTCTGCTATCCTAACTAATAAAAGCAAAATATTAAAATTAACCGTTTCTTCCGGACGCTTAAGACATGTCCACCAGCCAATCAGAGTGGCTATATGAAAATTAACCTAGCCAAGATGGCGGAGGCCGCAGCCCCCGTGTGCGGCTTCTCCTGGGCTGCGGCCTCCGCCATCTTGGGAGCCTCCATCCTGGGAAGGCAGAGCCTTGGGGGGGCGGGACCAGCCGGTGGACCCAGAGGCCCCCTCCTGGGAGGCCATAGGGTGTGGGGTGGCCAGCGCCACCCAATCGGCTTTCCAGGAGTGGGCCTGCGAGGGGCGGGACCAGCCGGCCGGCCGCCAAGGCCCCCTCCTGGGAGGCCATGGGGTGTGGGGTGGCCGGCGCCACCCCATCCGCTTCCCAGGTGGGGGCCCCGGGCGGCGGGATCAGCCGGCCAACTCCCGAGGCCCCATCCTAGGACGCCATGGGGTGTGGGGTGGCCAGTGTCACCCCATCGGCTTCCCAGGCGGGAGCCTTGGACGCTGGCCACCCCATCGGCTTCCCAGGAGGGGGCCCCGGGCGGCGGGACCAGCCAGCCGGCCGCCGAGGCCCCCTCCTGGGAGGCCATGGGGTGTGGGGTGGCCGGTGCCACCTCATCCGCTTCCCAGGCAGGAGCCTCGGGCGGCGGGACCAGCTGGCCAACCCCCGAGACCCCCTCCTGGCATGCCATGGGGTGTGGAGTGGCTGGTGCCACCCCACCGGCTTCCCAGGCAGGGGCCTCGGGGGGCCGGCCCGCAGCCTTCTCCTTGGAGGCCATGGGGTGGCCAGCGCCACCCTATCGCTTCCCAGGCTGATGGCCCGGAGGGTCAGTGGGAGCTGTGGCCAGCCTGAAAACTGCCCTCAGACCCTCACCCAGGCTTTCCACACCCCCTGGGGTGAGGGTCTCCACTGGGGAGCTTGGCCAGCCTGCAAACAGACATTGGCCCCTCACCCAGGCTGGCCAGGCACATTAGCAGGTGGACATCCCCAGAGGGGTCCCAAACTGCGAGAGGGCACAGGCCGGGCTGAGGGACAGCCCCCCCCCCCGACCCAGTGCACAAATTTTTGTGCACCGGGCCCCTAGTATCTCATAATTATGACAACAGCCTAAGAAGCAAATATGTACTACTCTATCTCAAAGCTGTGATAACATCCTGGGAAACAAGTGCCTACTACATAATTTTAAAAAAATGAAATTTTATGGAGTACAGTTATCCTCCCAAAAGAACAGCAAGGGGGCTAGAAGGAACTTATCTGCCTTGTCCCAACTAGTCTTTATAGGTAAACTGAGGGAAGAATATAGAAAGTAGGCATATATTTGATAAATACAATTGAATGCTAAAAACAACAAAAAATAATAGGGCGTTTACTTACAAGGAGTTCCTCTGCTGGCTTCTTCCATAGTTACCCTGACATAGGGCTTATTAACATCTACTTCAATTTCATCAGAAAAAGGAGCTGGCTGCCGTAAGCCCTTAAGAAGAGGAAAGTGAAGGGGGAAAAAAACAGTTAAATTTAATGATACAAACTGAAATACTCAAAAAAATGCCAGCTTTAAAGAACAATCAATTACTGAATATACTGTGACTAAAATTCCTCCTAAAACTTCATAACACAAAAAAGAAAAGAAAAAGACATTCCAAAATGACAAGTGAAAGTTGCAACCTTTCATCTAATGGATAAATCACAGTGTCAAAGATAAATGTTTTGCTAATGATTTCAGGGTAAAGACTGAACAAGATGGCTGGGAAGAGTCCCAACTAACTGGGCCCAGAATGATGGCTCTACTACATGGCAGAACAGCCAACCCTGATCTAGGTGACTAAGTTGCCAAAGTTCATAAGTGCATTTTCTAATCACTTCACCTAGTAGACTGGGAAGGCAAACAGCTCCTGTGTGCTTCATTAAGCACAATTATCACTGTGTAATGCTTTGCACTGTAAATATGTTCTAATGCTTGTAACAGCCCTGTGAAGCAAGTAGTATAACAGCTTGTTTCCTCAAGAAAATGAGGTTCAGAGAAGTTATATGAATTGTAGGCAATTACAGTAAAACCTCAATATAATGGACTAATTCAGGTGAAGAGGTGACCAAAAGTCTCTTACTAGTATGCAAGTAGGTTTTCTGAATGCATATGTTAAAAAATTGACAAATTAGTTAATTTACCTGTTTTTATTTATATAGACACATTTGTGTAAAATTAAATATGTATGAAAAGTTTAATTTCACAGGAAAGTGTTCTATACGTATTAAAATCATTTAAAATTTATACTGAATAGTTTTAGTAAATTCACCAGTCACAGGAGGTAAACAAATGCACATGGCTGGGACGTGGCTTAGTGCATATCAGAACGTCAACCCACTGGTATTAAAACTGTTTGAGAAAGAGCATATGTTGAAGACAGACAGAGTCTTCAATAAATGGTGTTGGGAAAATTGGACAGGTGCATGCAAAAAAATGAAACTAGCCCACCAATTTACACTATATACAAGAATAAACTCAAAATAGATAAAAGACTTAATGTAAGACGTGAAACCATAAAAATCCTAGGAGAAACCATAGGCACCAAAATCTCAGACATCTCTTGTAGCAATATGTTTACTGATACAACTCCTAGAACAATGGAAACTAAGGAGAAAATAAATGAACAGAACTACATTAAAATAAAAAGCTTCTGCACTGCAAAAGAAACCATCAACAGATTAACAAGAGAGCCCACTACATGGGAGGACATATTTGCCAATGATACATCTGATAAAGGGTTAATCTCCAAAATGTATAGGGAACTCATACAATCTAACAAAAGGAAGATAAACAACCCAATTAAAAAATGGGCAAAGAACCTAAATAGACACTTCTCCAAAGTGGGCATACAGAAAGCCAAGAGACATATAAAAAAACTAGAGGCCTGATGCACGAAATTCATGCAAAAGTAGGCCTTTGCAGCCCGCGCTGCCTCGGCCCTGGCTGCATCATAGCCCTACGGCCCTGCGGCCCTGGCCCCCGCCCACTGGTTGTTCTGAAAGGCCGTTCCGGAAGGCTGTTCTGCCGTCCAGTCTAACTAGCATATTAGCTCTTTATTGTATAGGATGCTCAAAGTTACTAATCATCAGAGAGATGCAGATCAAAATGATAATAAGATATCATCTCATACCTGTCAGAATAGCTATCATTAACAAATCAACAAACAACAAGTGTTGGTGAGGTTGTGGAGAAAAGGGAACCCTAGTACACTGCTGGTGGGAATGCAGACTGGTGCAGCCACTGTGGAAAACAGTGGGGAATTTCCTTAAAAAATTAAACATGGAACTCCCATTTGACCCAGTGATCCCACTTTTAGAAATATATCCTAAGAAACCCAAAACACTCATCAGAAAGAATATATGCACCCCTATGTTCATAGCAGCGCAATTTACGATAGCTAAGATTTGGAAACAGCGTAAGTGCCCATCAGCAGATGAGTGGATAAAAAACTTTGGTACATTTATACAATGGAATACTATGCAGCAATAAAAAAGAAAGAACTATTACCATTTGCAACAGCATGGATGGATCTGAGCAAAATAAGCCAGTCAGAGAAAGTTAAATATCACATGACCTCATTAATTCGTGGAATCTAATGAACCAAATAAACTGATGATCCAAAATAGACCCAGAGCCCAGTTGGCGTGGCTCAGTGGTTGAGCTTTGACCTATGAAGTGGCTCAGTGATTGAGTGCTGACCTATGAACTAGGAGCTCAGGATTCGATTCCTGGTCAGGGCACATGCCCAGGTTGCTGGCTCAATCCCTGGTGTGGGATGTACAGGAGGCAGACGATTGATGATTCTCTCACATCACTGATGTTTCTATCTCTCTCTCCCTCTCCCTTCCTCTCTGAAGTCAATAAAAATATATTTTAAAAGATATATAGACCCAGAGATATAGAAGCATGAACAGACTATTGAAACTCAGAGGGAAGGTAGGGGAGGGTGGGTGGGCAGAGATCAACCAATGAACTTGCATGCATATATGCATAACTCATGAACACAGACAATGAGATAGCTAGGGCTTGGGGGTGGGAGGAGATGGGAGCAGGCTGGAAGAGGTTAATGGGGGAAAAGGAGAACCTTTTGTAATATTTTCAACAATAAAGATTAAAAAACAACAACGCACAAATTGCTGCAGAAAGTCACACCACAAAACAACAGAACCGACTTCCACACATGATGCAGTATGATCACATGCTAATCATTCCTGGAACTTGTAAGCAAATCTAGGTTAGAAGCAACTTTCGTTTGTTTTTGCTGTTAATCCTCACTCTAGGATATTTTTTCCCCATTGATTTTTATAGAGTGGAGGGAGGGAGGAAAGAGACATGGATGTGGGAGGCAATGAATTGTTTGCCTCCCGCACTTGCCCCTCTCCACTCCTCCCCGCTCCCCAACCCTAGCCAGAACAAACCTGCAACCCAGGTACTTGGGAATCAAATCAGAGATCCTTCATTGCATGGGCTGACACTCTAACACTGAGCCATACTGGCCAGGGAAAAGCACTTTAAAATTAACAGGGTGTTAATTTTAACATATGACATATGGACCGGGAATTTTGTCAGTTAAATCTGAAGTCCATTAAATTGGGGCCCTCAAAATCAGGGGTTTACTGTACTCAGAGGCAAACTAAAATAGGAAGGCAATTATGCTCTTTCCCCTATAAAGGAAAGCCTTACTCAAGAGTTTTTGTTAACTTTATTCCTATCTTATTCTATTTGATGCTATTGTGAATGCAACTGTTTTCTTAATTTTATTTTTTTATTATACCTTGCTACTATATAGAAATGAAATTAATTTATGTGTATGTGTCTGTGTGTGTAATTTCAGTTGATTCTTGTATATTGATCTTATGACTTTGCTAAACTCAATGATTAATTCTAGCAGTTTGTGTGTTTGGTAGATTCCTTAGGATTTTCTACATATGAAATAATGTCGTCTGTGAATAAAGATAGCTTTCTAATCCATTCATCTGCTGATGGGCACTTAGGCTGTTTCCAAATCTTAGCTATGGTAAATTGTGCTGCTATGAACATAGGGATGCATATGTCCTTTCTGATTGGTGTTTCTTGGGATATATTCCCAGAAGTGGTTATCACTGGGTCAAAAGGAAGTTCCATTTTTAATTTTTTGAGGAGACTCCATATGGTTTTCCACAATGGCTGCACCAGTCTGCATTCCCAACAGCAGTGCACGAGTGTTCCTTTTTCTCCACATCCTCTCCAGCATTTGTCATTTGTTGATTTGTTGATGATAGCCATTCTTACAGGTGTGAGATGGTACCTCATTGATGTTTTGATTTGCATCTCTTAGATGATTAGTGACTTTGAGCATATTTCATATGTCTCTTGGCTTTCTGAATGTCCTCTTTTGAAAAGTGTCTATTTAGGTCCTTTGCCCATTTTTTGATTGGATTGTTTATCTTCTTTTTGCTAACTTGTATGAGTTCCCTATAAATGTTGGAGATTAAACCATTATCAGTGATAACAGCGGCAAATATGTTCTCCCATGCAGTGGGCTTTCTTGTTGTTTTGCTGATGGTTTCTTTTGCTGGGCAGAAGCTTTTTATTTTGATATAGTCCCATTTGTTTATTTTCTCTTTAGTTTCCAATGCCCTAGGAGCTGTATCAGTGTGGAATACTATGCTGCTATAAAAAGGAAGGAGTTCTTATCATTTGCAGCAGGATGAATGGAACTGGAGAGCATAATGCTAAGTGAAATAAGCCAGTCAATGAAAGAAAAATACCACATGTCCTCACTCATCTATGGATAATAATAACCATTATAAACTGGTGAACAAAAATAGATATAGAGGCAGAGCAGCATCAAACAGACTGTCAAATTACAGCAACAAGGATAGGGAGGGTTGGGGGGGTGGGTAATAGATCAACCAAAGGACTTTTATGCATGCATTTAAGCATAACCAATGGACATAAAACACTGGGGGGTAGGGGAGACTGGGGGAAGGGCAGGGGGGAAAAAAGAGACATATGTACTAATCTTTATAATACTTTATGTAATAAAATAAAAATAAAAATAAAAAAAGATAGCTTTACTTATTCCTTTCCAATCTGAATGCCTTTAATTTCCTTTTATTATCCCTTCTTGCACTAGTAGGTACATTTAGTAGAGTGTTGAACAGAAGTGGGAAGGACAAATATCCTTGCCTTTTTCCCAGTCTGAGGTAATCTTTCTCCATTATTATGTTACCTACAAGTTTTTTTAAGATGTCCTTTATCAGGTTGAGAAATCTCCCTTCTTTTTGTAGTTTGTTGAGAGCTTTTATAATGAACCAGTATTTGATTTTGTTACATGCTCTTTCTTCAATATTGAACCATAATATTTTGGTTTGTCTTATTTTATTGATTATGATATATTAAAGTAGTTGATTTTAATATGTTAAACCAATCTTGCATACCTGAGTGAAATCCCTCTTGATCATGTTATGTAAGTCATTTTATATGTTCCTAAATTCAATCTGTTACTATCTGTTAAGGATTTTTATGTCTAAGTTTGTGAGGGATTCTGAACTATAATTTTCTTCTTTTTTTGTGCTGTTTTTACATGGCTTTGATGTCTGGCCTCATAAAATAGGTTAGTATATGTTCTCTTCTCTATTTCCTGAAAATGCTTGTGTAGGATTGGTATTTTTTCTTCTTTAAATGTATGATACCATTCACCAATAAAGCCATCTGATCCGGGACTTGTCTTTGCAGGAAGACTCTTAAAGACTAATTCAAACTTTTTTATTTGGGATAGGTCTATTCACATTTTCCATTTCATTTCGGGCTGTAATGATGTTCTCTTAGAATTTGAAATTCTAAACAGATCATGTTCTGATTGGACTAAACCCAGAGACTGGGAAGACACTGTTTTGTTACAGATAAGGATAGATTTTTTTACAATTAAGTTTTAAAATTAAAAAATAATCTTTTAAAAAGCACTTACTTTAAAATATACTAACGCTATAAAATAAGCAAAAACACACCCAGCCGGTGTGGCTTGGTTCGATTCCCAGTCATGGCACAAGCCCAGGTTGTGGGCTCGATCCCCCATGGGGGGCATGCAGGAGACAGTCAACCAATGATTCTCTCTCGAAATTTTTGTTCCTATCTCTCTCTCTCCCTCTTCTTTTCTTTAAGTCAAAGATATATATTTTAAAAATAAGCAAAACATTTATTTTTAGATGTGTTATCCTTTTAGAACACTTTTTAGAAGAGGTAAGAATAGATCAAGAACCCAAATATGCAATTTTTTGAAACTATTAGTGATTTCTCTACAGATTAGAGGAAACAATTTATTCAGAAGTTAGCATTCAAAGAGTTGCTTAACAGTAATTTGTGTTTCTAAAAGTACATGCTATTCACCAAATAATACATATTCTATGATTTCACCTGTATTAAGATCAAAACAGGCAAAGCTAATCTATGGTTAATAGAAGCCAGAGGAAGGAAGGAAGGAAGGAAGGAAGGAAGGCAGGAAGGCAGGAAGGCAGGAAGGCAGGAAGGAAGGGAGGGAGGGGGGGGAGGGAGGGAGGGAGGGAGGGAGGAAGAGAACAAAGAGGAAATTTGGGGGGAAAGGATACTAACTAGCAGAGGGTGTGAGAAAGTCTCTGGGGGTACTGCTGATTACATATGTAAACATTTACTAGTACTGAGCTGTACTCTTAAAGTTTATGCACTATTCTATACATAAGTTAGACCTCAGGAAACAGATGATATTTGGCCATAAAAGGAATGCAGCCCTAACCTGTTTGGCTCAGTGGATAGAGCGTCAGCCTACGGACTGAAGGGTCCCAGATTCAATTCCATTCAAGGGCATATACCTTGGTTGCAGGCTCATCCCCAGTTCAGGGGCAGGGGGAATGCAGGAGGCAGCTGATTAGTGTTCTCTCTCATCAATGTTTCTAACTCTCCCTCTCCCTTCCTCTCTATAAAAAATCAATTTAAAAAAAAAAAGAAATAAATGGTTGTGTTAAAAAAAAAAGAATGCAGAACTGATACATGATGCAACATGGAAAACATTATGTTAAGAGAAAGAAGCCAGCCATAATAGACCACTTATTATGATTCCATTTATATCTAATGTCCAGAATAGGAAAATTTATAGACAGAAAGTAGATTAGTGTTTATCTTGGGCTGGGAGAATTGGGAAGAAACGGGGAGTGACTGCTAATGGATACAAGTTTTCTCTCTGGGGTGATGAAAATATTTGAAAATGGGTGAGATGATGGTTGCACACCTCTGGATATTTTAAAAACCACTGAATTGCACACTTTAAATGGGTACAGACAGTCCTCAGGTTACATTGGACTTGATGTACATCATTTCGTGGTTACGTTGTCATCTCCCATCTAATATAATAAAAGAGTAATATGCAAATTGACCATTACCTGAGACACCTAAGCCACGCCCACCATCCAAGCCACACCTCCCAGCCAAGCAGAGGGCTGTATGCAAATTAGCCCAGCCAAGATGGAGGCCGGCAGCCATGGAGCTAGAGCAAACCAGAGGCTACTGTTGCAACTGCCTGCCTAGGCTGGCTGAGC